>ML278831.1:22182-56598 GCA_005239495.1 Nicotiana undulata
GGGGTCAGGGGCAGTTACTCATCGCGTTCGTAGGTAGGGGATCGCGTTCGCGTAGTGTCCGTGGGCCTGTTCTCCGCGTTTGCATGGCTTGTGTCGCGTTCGCGAAGGCAAATTTTTGGCCCAGTTAATTTTACTCTTCGCGTTCGCAGTGGCTCATCCGCGAACGCATAGAACAAATACCTGTGCAGACTATTAAATATCCAATTCGAAGGTTTAAGCCTATTTTCACAATTTTTGAATTGTGGGAGCTCGGGAGAGGCGATCTTTGAGGGAATTTTCACCTGGGTATCCTTGGTAAGTGATTTCTAACCATCATAGGTTAATTTCCATGATCCTAATCCTAAATTCCACCCTTTATTTCGAGAATTTTGAGTAGAAACTTAGGGGGGAAAAATGAAGAAACTTCTTAGACCAAATTTTGGATTTTTGATTGATTATTTGACCTTCGATTTGAGAGATTGTTATATGGTTAGACTCGTGGGGGAATGAGGGTTCGGGAAACGTAAATTTTACCCGATTCCGAGATGTTGGCCCGAGGGGCGTTTTGGTCAAAATTCCTAATTTCGCGTATTAGCTTCGAATTAATTAGTTACTTTGATTTCTTGAAATGATATTTACAATATGAAATCGAATTGAATAGATTTGGGCCACCTGGAGTTGGATACTCGTGGCAAGAGAGTGGTACAGAGTTGATTTACGCAGTCGAGGTAAGTGGCTTGCCTAACTCTGTGTTGGGGATGTTTCCCTTAGGCATTTTAACTGATTTTCACTATAAAAACCCCGTGTACGTGAGGTGACGGGTGCGTGCATGGGTTATTTTACTGGATTTCCGTCGTTCTTTCTATGACATACCTCATTTTCCATTCTATTATTATTGTGATCGTTTTAAATTGAGTAGCAACTTAAGATTTAAACACGTCAACCGATTTTACCTGATTTTTTTCACTCACTACTACTATTTGAACCTTGATGAAGTATTTTACTCTATATTGCCTATTGTTTTCATAAACTATTGAATTATGGTGCATTTGTTATACATCTTGCATAGCATATTTAAATTGGGACTACGGACCGAGATCCGGGAGCCATCCCCTTGTACTGCATAGCATATTTAAATTGGGACTATGGACCGAGATTCGTGAGATTTCCCCCTGTCCTGCATCGCATATTTAAATTGGGACTACAGACCAAGATCTGGGAGCTTTCCCTTTGTACTGCATTGCATATTTATGTTGGGATTACGGGCTGAAACCCGGGAGCATTCCCCCTATATTGCATTGCACGATTATCTATTAAGTTATATGCTGTGCTGAGTTGAGGGATACTTTAAATTATTCCTTCTAGCTTTATTTTAAATTTTCGTTAATTATTTCCATTTATTTGCAACTGTAAAATTATAATTGTTCTATTTGCAACCTCAGTATAGCCTCAATCTAACCTCGTCACTATTTGACTGGGGTTAGGCTTGGCACTTACTGAGTAACGAATGTGGAGTACTCACGCCCTTCTGCGCATGTTTTCCCCATGTGCAGATCGATGTACCAGTACGCAGTACCGAGGTTAGGAGCAGCAGCAGCTTTTGGAGACCGTGAGGTATTTTTGCCGCGTCCGCAGAACTTTCTGAGTCCCCTTCCTTATCCTAGTATAGTCATAGTACTTAAACATAAATACTTTCCAATTTCGTTGTATAGAGCTATAGTATACAGCTTGTGACGTTGTTGATATTCCGGGTTTTCGGCAGAGTAAAGTTGTAAATGCCGAGGGGCACAGTTTAATAGTATTGTTTTTTCTTTATCCTCTATTATTGTGTTGTTTTTACATTTTGATTTTCGAACATCTTAGGCTTATCTAGTCGTAGAGACTAGGTGCCGTCACGAAACCCTGCGTAGGGAAATTTGGGTCGTGACAATCCCGGGCAGTGCTCACACCCAGATTTCATAGCCAAGATAGAGTAAGTGCAGTGTGGAATGGACAGCCTTTGTGTGTCAAAGTTCAGAGAGAGCTCAGGGGTCTTAAAGCAATGCTCACAGAAAAATGGGGCAGAACTTAAGGGGTCTAAGAGTATAATGAGAGTGCTTGATATAGTTTTGAAAACTTCGGGTAAGAAAACAGTTTTGGAACAGGGACTTAGTTGAAATAGTTTTTCATAACAAAAGTTTAACTGGTGAAAACAATTTGAAAGAGCATGAACACCAATCTCAGAACCAAAGAAAAGTCAGCATCACACAAAGGACCACAAATAGTCCAACAAACACAAACAGGGGTAATGGTCTTTGAGGGACAAATACAGAGCATGTGAAGGTAGTCATGTAGCAGGCAGTACACAGTCAGAATCTCCTAAGGGGGTTCAGGGAATTGGGGTATAGCATAGTACAAGATCATACTAAGCATAGTATCAGACATCTTAAGGCAATAAAGGATTCCCTAAGCAAACCAATTTACAAACATATACATGGAGGTTCACATAGGAAAAAGACAACTTAACATACTAGATGCAACATAGATTATAATTACATGTTGAATAGCAGAACAATAGATAGAAAACATATCAGGAACACAATGAATTTAAATCGTAATAGAAACATGTTGGTTTAAGGACTGGAATTCTAATTAGAACATACCTGTGAAGTGAAGAAAGCAGTAACACAAAGCAGGAAATAGGAGAGGCACAATAGTTAACTTTGGCTTGCAGCCGGCTAACTCAGAGTAGTAGCAAATAACACAGAAGAGATAATAGAGAACAACAAGTTTTAGTTGTGAGAGAGAGCTATTGAACCCAAATTAGTTCGTGTGTTTAATGAGAGAAGAGTATTCATATATATAGTTTTGAAAGCTGAGTGAAAAGTAAGGTAAAATTAGAATCAACCAACAATTATGGAATTTAGTATCAAATAGTGGAATCAACACAAGTATCCCCATAATTAAGGGAGTTATTCAAACGGTAAGTAAAAAATAAGGAAAAGGGACCATATATAGCTTAAAGGAATATTCAAACAGTGTAAAAGCAACATAGGTATCCCTTAATTGAAGGGGCTAAATTCAAACGGTCAGTAGGCAATAACAAATAAAGAAAGTTCCCATGCATATAACACATAAGGAAAGAGTTTCTACCCAGTACAAGAATGCAATTGAGGCTAGGTTCATCAGATTCTAATTAAATAAATAAGGATCAATTAACAGTAAATTAACCATGTAACAAGGTAAGAAATAAGCTAAAGGTCGGAAATTAGTAAGAATATCCCATAGGAAATCAGTAAGGTTTTCAAATCACAAGGAATCAGGGATTCAAATAATAAATCAAGAACCCTAACAAAGTAATATTGTAGAGAATCAGGGATTCGAATAGGAATAACATTAATTAAAGGAGATTAACATGAATCGAATAAATAACAGGCAAGAAGTGAGAAACCCTAGTAGTGAAATCATACAAAACTAGGGATTCATATGAATTACAGAGTGAACAGTGAGATAAACAGGAAAGCAAGAAAACTCAAAGACATAGATGAATAACATAGGGTAAAATATCAGTGAATCATAAATCTCATGAAGTGCAAACACATATGCAAACATATTATCAAAGACAAATCAGGAACTTAGGGTTTAGGATTAGAAATAAGGGATTTCAACACAACAACTCAGATAAGGTAAAGAAACTTAAATAAATCATTAAAACATAGTAGAGACCTTAGGATAATACTGAAAAGTCATAAAAATTGTTTGAAAAGGGGTCATGAAACCCTAGTCTGAAAACGAAGAGCATTTTAGAGAAATCAGAGAATCTTTGAGGAAAACGACGAAATAACTCAAAACATACATAGATCTATCATAGATCTAAAAGAATCGGAAAGTTTTTAAGAGCTAGGGTTTCGAAGAGAACCCAGAAAAGATAAGAAAACCTCAAAACATTACTGGTTTTAGTCCAAAAGTCATAGATCTTACTCGAACGGCCAGAGATGGCCGAAAAATGGCATGAAAGGCCATAAGGGGAGTCGAACCGCTCCAGGTTCACCTGAGGACCTCAGGGTAGTGTCAAACCGGCGTGGGGTGAAGCAAAGGCTAGGAGATGATGAGAGGCCATGGCTTCCGGCGAGGGAGGTGGTCGGAGAAGGTGGACAGGGTCCATCGAAGAGGAGGGGAGATAGAAGGTTCTAGAGAGAACCAAAGATAGAGAGAAGGAGATAGAGAGACCGGTTGAGAGAGAATGGGAACCCCGGAAATGAAATGGGGGGTAGTCATTAGGGGGGTTAAATTAGGAAGGGGATGATCTGGGCCGTTGATTTGAAATAATCAACGGCTCAGATTGACTAGGGGAGTTGTGTCGGGTGTCTTTAGAGATTGGGCTAGATTAATTGGTTTAGGACCAGGTTTGATTTAGGCTAGAATTTAAATAAAGAATGGCTATTTGTTAAACACCCATTAAAATCAATAAATAATTAATAAAAATAGATGATAATCATATAAAATAAAATTAAGGCTAAATAGGTGGAAATAAGGTAATTAACTAGTATTTAAAATATAAAATGACTGATTATTGAATTAAAATAGCATAAAATATATAATCGGGCTATAATTGTAAAGTTATTGCAATTATAGCCAAATAATACCAAATTGGCTAATTTGTGAAATAATTAAATCCTAATAGGATTAAAAATGATATACCGAGCTAAGAAATATTTTGAAATTATTTGTAATGCAATTTATGAGTAATTATTGGATATAAAAGTACTGAGTAAATTAGAAATAAATTGATAAAAATATGGAAAATTATGGAAAAATACCAATGCGATTTTTGAGGAAAAATTGGGTATCAACAATAGGCATGCTGATCTAAGTGATGAAGATTACAACAGGTGATTTATATTAATTTGTATCAGAACATGACACCTATATGTGAGGCCGTCTTTAAACCTTTTCATAGATAGTTGTTTATCTAGGTGATATAGATAGGATTTTAATCAAATGCAAACAGAGTCTTAAGGTAGGATTTCTAATGCACATAGGGATGGTCATTTTATTAGGCAATGTCATTAACCTAATAACATGATTTTTAAGTGATAGTAAATTATGCGGAGATCAGAACTTGAACGATGATCTATAACATGCAATATGCTGAAGCAGTAAATATAAGTTCCCTAAAACAGTGTTGGCCCATATCATTGAATGGATTTTGATGATTGACAACATGTGTCCAGTTGAACCAGGTCCATCATAGCACACACTTCTATATAAAGCAGTTGGATCGCAAATCGTACAAATATAGGAGATATTAGAGTTTGCTAAATATCAAAGAACTAAGAGAATGTCTCCTAATACGAAAAGGCTGCAAATTGATAGAAAAGACATAAGTTGATTTCAGCTAGGACAAGAATAGAGGAAGGAAGTTGACTTACAATACAACTTGTCTACCAAGGAAAAGTTGGATCAGAATTGTATCATGGACTCAACAAGCGGCCTCTATAAATAATCCAAGTGTTATTTCTGAAAGAAGAGACGCACAAGTACAAAAGTGAATCAAGTTATGAAGCAAAAGTTCCAGAGGTTTTGCAAGCAGAATTGTTGTGCGATACCAAGGCTACAGTTCAACTAGAAGGAACAGTTTCATTGTCTGTATATCGAGTCTAGTTGATTGTAGTAGGAGATTAAATATTGTATCTTATCAGCTTTATTAGAAGCAAATTGTAATAGGTACAAATTGATCAAGTTAGAGGTAGCTTGAATTCTGTAGAAATTAGCTAGAGGCTAGTTGATACAAAGAGGATTAGAGTTAGTCCTAGGATTACAAAAGAGTTTATTTTGTAAGTCCGTTTTGGCTCAGTGTTTAGTAAAGAGTTTGAGCAAATCCTACCGAGGAGTAGGTCGTGGTTTTTTCACCTTTTGAGCCAGGTGTTTTCCACGTAAAAATCCCTGTGTCTTTACTATTACTGCTTAATTATTCCGCAAACTGTAGTAAGTAGTAGATTAAGAAGAACCAGGTTCTTCTTATTAGACAGCACTCGAAAATTGGGTACTGCACAATTAACTTATAATATTGTGTAGTATTGAAGTCTAAAACATCAATTGGTATCAGAGCAGTTTATCCTTGAAGAGGCTAACACCTAGGAAAAGATCAAGATGAGTGCACCACCCGAGAACTGGGAAGGACAATCAACTGCAAGGCCAACACTCTTCAATGGGTAGTACTATTCTTGGTGGAAGAATAGAATGAAGGATCACCTTATTGGAGAGGACTATGAACTCTGGGACATAGTCACTGATGGACCACTTGCAACAATGAAGAAAGCTACTGAAGGAGTAGATGTGCCTAAAACTAGGGTTGACTGCACAGCTGAGGATCTGAAGAAGTGGGAGAAGAATGACAAGGCCAAGAAGTGGCTAGTGTGTGGACTAGGCTCAGATTAATACAGCAGAATCCAAAGCTGCACCACTGCCAAGGAAATCTGGGATACTCTACAAGTGGCACATGAAGGAACAACTCAATTGAAGAGGTCTAGAGGTACATTGCTATACTCTCCGTATGAAAACTTCACTATGAAGGAAGGAGAAACAATTCAGGAGATGTACACAAGGTTCACAACCTTGACAAATGAGCTCAAGTCTCTTGGAAGAGTTATCCTTGAAGAAGACAAGGTTGAGAAGATCCTGACAAGGGTTTTGCCTATCTCCTGGGAAAGCAAGATAGTTTCCATTCAGGAATCCAAAAATATGGCAACCCTTAGACTAGATGAGTTGATTGGAAACCTCACTGCTTATGAACTCAGAAGGCAGACCATGAAAATGTATACCCCAAAGAAAGAAAGAAGTCTAGCACTTAGGATCACAGAGGGAGAAGATCTGGAGGATGATGAGATGGCCATGATCACCAAAGAATTCAGAAACTTTCTCATGAGGAAGAAAGGCATCTCTAGAGGAGGAAACTTCAACAAGGCAAAGGATCCAGAAAGGCCAGCTAATGAGGGATGCTACAAGTGTGGAAAAACTGATCATCTCATCAAGATCTGCCCCAAGTGGGAAGTAGAGTGGAGGAAGGAGAGATATGAAAGAAAGAACAGGAAGAAGGAACTGGTCCAACCCAAGAAAACTACTACAAAGGCTATGGTTGCTGCTTGGGGGGAAAGTTCAGATGAAGAATCAGAAGATGATGAGACAGAAGATCAAGCTCTCATGGCAATGGGAGAATCTGATGAGGAGAATTATGAAGAACCTCAGGTAAGTATCTCATATCTTAAAACAAAATTAAAGTTTCTATCTAAGGAGAAACTCTTTGAGTTGCTGCTTGACTGCATTGATGATTCTGAGGAGACCTCTAAAGAGAACGATCAACTATCTAAAGAGTGTGCAATGCTGAGAGAAAAATGCATGGACCTGGAAATAAGAGTCAGTGAATCTGAAAGAAAAACATTGTCTCGATGAACCAGGTTCAACCATTCAAAACTGAGATTCTAGAACTAAAATCTGAGAATTTAAAGTTAAGACTGGGATCCAGTAAAAAGGTAGTTGATCACTCTCATGCAAAGCTAGAAGAAGACTTAGGTAAACTGAAAGATAAAATGTATTCCAAAGATGAGTAGATAAAGTCTCTTAAAGAAGAACTTGGCAAAGTCAAACATGAATTTGATAGAACATGTAAGTGGAATAAGTCTTCTGATGCTTTAATATGGCTCCAAGAGAATCATAGTAGCAACCGGAGAGGGCTTGGTTTTGGGAACCAATTACCTAAATGGGATCCTAAAAGCAAGTATCTCACTCTCCCTGAAAATAAAATTTGCACCCATTATGGAAAGACTGGCCACTCTAAATATGAATGTTCTGCAAAGGAAAAGGCCAGTCAGAAAAACGAGAGATTCATTAAAAGGAAAAATTGGCTACCAAATTGGGCCATAAAAAATCTGATTCATCCATTCTCTCATGGAAAGGGACCCAAACTAGTTTGGTTTCTTAAAACTAACCCCTGATTTCTTTTGAAGGTACAAGTGAAGGGAAGCATCCAGTTTTTGTTTTTGGATAGTGGTTGTTCTAAGCATATGACAGGGAACAAGGAACGGTTCTTTTCACTTGAAAACCTCAAATGAGGAAATGTCTCCTTTGGAAATGGAAAGAAAGGTGAAATAATAGGGGTCGGCAAGGTAGGTAAAGATGACACACGTTCAATTGAACATGTGTATCTGATAGATTGACTGAAATATAGCCTTATCAGTGTGTCACAACTGTGTGACAGAGGTAACCTTGTCGCTTTTACTTTCACAAAATGTTTTGTGATAAACCTGCTTACTGACAAGATTGTTTTGCAGGGAAAAAGAATGAACAATATCTATGTCATTGACTTGTCCACACTGTCTGACAATGAACTCACTTGCCTTAGTGTGTTGGACAGTGATCCCCTCCTGTGGCACAAAAGACTTGGTCATGCAAGTCTAACTCAACTTAACAAGATGGTCTGTAAGGACTTAGTGTTAGGGCTTCCTAACATTAAGTTCAAAGAAGACAAGGTTTGTGAGGCATGTGCAAGGGGGAAGCAGGTAAGGTCTTCTTTCAAAAGTAATAAAATGGTCAGTACCACACGGTCGTTGGAACTCGTTCACATGGATCTCTGTGGTCCAATGAGAACTCTAAGTAGAGGTGGAAAGAGATATGTTATGGTACTAGTAGATGATTTCTCAAGGTTCACTTGGACCTCGTTCTTGGCATCTAAGGATGAAGCATTTATAATGTTCACCTCATTTGTCACGAAGATTCAGAATCAATTAAGACATCAACTAGTATCCATTAGATCTGACCATGGTACTGAGTTTGAGAATGCTAAGTTTGCTGAGTTCTGTGATGAACATGGTGTGAATCACAATTTTTCTGCTCCTAGAACCCCGCAGCAAAATGGGGTTGTTGAAAGGAAAAACAAAACTCTTGAATACATGGCAAGAACCATGCTTCTATCAAGCAAACTTCCTCACAGCTTCTGGGATGAAGCAATTAACACTGCATGTTATATTATCAATAGATGCATGACCAGACCTCTAGTAGAGAAAACTCCCTATGAATTACATAAAGGGAGAAAGCCCAACATATCTCATCTTAGGGCTTTTGGATGCAAGTGTTATGTGCATAATAATGGCAAAAATTCTTTAGGAAAATTTGATCCCAGAAGTGATGAGGGGGTGTTCTTGGGATATTCTACACATAGCAAGGCTTATAAAATATACAATAAAAGAACCATGTGTGTAGAAGAAAGTGTACATGTTATCTTTGATGAAACTAACACTTTATCTGAGAGACAGGAACCAGAGGATGAGGAACTTGGACTGGTGAGGGGCAATGAATACATTGAAGCACCCATGGGAGATGGAACAGGTGATGGAATAGGTCCAACAACCCCACGCAACTTGACAGGGGGAATTTCTCATGATAATACTGGTCCTAATCCTGTTCCACTGCTACAAGACAACTTCGAACAATCCAGAAGTGAACAACTGGCTCTCAAACCACACAGATATGAGAGTTCTCACCCTCTTGAGAACATCATAACAGACCTGAGATCTGGAATCAAAACTAGATCCTCCTTGAAAAATCTGTGTGCGTTTGATGCATTCCTATCCATGATTAAACCAAAGAACATTGCTGAAGCCCTGAAAGATGCTGACTGGGTAACTGATATGCAAGAGGAGCTAAATCAATTTAAAAGAAGTCAAGTATGGCACTTGGTACCCAGACCACTGGACAGATCAATAATTGGCACCAAGTGGGCCTTCAGGAATAAACTCGATAAGGATGGAACTGTTACTAGAAACAAGGCAAGACTGGTTGTTCAAGGATATAGCCAAGAAGAGGGAATTGATTATGTTGAGACCTTTGCTCCTGTGGCAAGATTGGAGGCAATCAGACTTCTTATAGCATTTGTTACACACATGGAATTCACTTTGCATCAGATGGATGTAAAGAGTGCTTTTCTCAATGGCTATTTGAAGGAAGACGTATTTGTAAGACACCCTCCTAGCTTTGAAAGCAAAGAATCACCTGATCATGTATATAAATTTGACAAGGCTCTCTATGGTCTCAAGCAAGCACCTAGAGCCTGGTACGAGAGATTGTCAAAATTCCTGCTGGAACATGGGTACAAACGAGGCAAAATAGACAGTACTTTGTTCTTAAAGGAAAAGGGAAAAAATCTTCTAATTGTACAAATTTATGTTGATGATATCATATTTGGGGCAACAACTGTGAAGCTCAGTAAGGAATTTGCTACACTAATGGGGAGTGAGTTTGAAATGAGTATGATGGGTGAGCTAACCTTTTTCTTAGGTCTGCAAATCAAACAAACACCGCATGGAACAATGATTCATCAACAAAAGTATGTGAGAGAACTCCTTAAGAAGTTCAAAATGAAAGATTCAAAGGAGATAGATACCCCAATACCCACAACTACAAAATTAGATGTGGATGAACCTGGTTCATCTGTTGATCAAAACACGTACATAGGGATGATTGGATCTCTATTATATCTTACTACAAGTAGACCTGATATCGTGTTCAGTGTGGGAATATGTGCTAGGTTTCAAGCCAATCCAAAGGAGTCCCGTCTTACTGTAGTAAAGAGAATATTGAGATATTTGAAGGGCACTACTGATTTGTGCCTTTGGTATCCTAAAGATAGTAATTTTGACCTTGCAGGATATGCTGATGTTGATTATGCAGGTTTCCTGGTTGACAGAAAAAGTACTTCAGGTATGGCTCACTTTTTGGGTTCCTACCTTGTATCTTGGGCTACCAAGAAACAAAATTCAGTAGCCTTGTCTACTGTTGAGGCTGAATATGTGGATGCAGCCTCTTGCTGTTGATTAAGAAACAACTCCTGGACTTTGGCATAGATGTGGGATGCATTCCTATTTACTGTGATAACACTAGTTCTATTAGTATGACTAAGAACCCGGTTCATCACAAGAGAACTAAGCACATAGATGTTAGGCACCATTTCCTGAGGGATAATTATGAGAAGGGGATGATCTCAATTGAATTCTGTGCCACTGATCATCAAATTGCTGATATATTTACCAAAGAATTAAGTAGGGAGCATTATGAGAGAAACATGCTTGAATTAGGGATGATTAAGATCACCTATTGAAAAAAAAGGGGAGAAAGTTTTATGGCTAGAAATGTTAATTAGGGTACTGAATCAGATCAATCATTGCTCAGCACTATGTCTTTGTTGTCATACTCTTCTTCCATGTATTAATATGATTCCCTAGTTGCTAATGATGTTTCTCTATTTGTGAATTGAGGCAAAATGAAGTTTCTTTTAGGATGAACCTGGTTCATCCATGCCGGTTCACATGACTGACAAGGTACGTTTTCATCTCCATACATGTACTAATTCAAGTAAAGTCCTACATGAGTAGGACTCTATTCTTTCATGGTTCAGTTCAAATTCTTGTACTTACCCAAAATGAACCAGTTTCAAGAAGTTCCGTCTCATTAAATTAGCCTGGTTTTAGGGGGAAAGAAATGGTCTAATCAATGTCAAATCACTGACAGTCCTTAATCGGTTAGTATCCTACTTATGTTAATTCTCGTCCGTTACAATTACCCCAGCCATAAGTTATAAATAGGCCATCATTACCCATAGTGAATAAATCTATAGACGAACCCTGTTCAAGTCATTCAATATGAAGTCATTCAACACTCAAATCTTCACTGTCTTTTGCCCTTTCTTCTTTTTCTCTCAAAAATTAAAAATGTCGTTTGCCTCATCTGATTCTCAAAATCGTGACTACGATGAAGGAGTACATGAGTCTGATTCCCCACCAGTATATAGTTCTGAATCATCTGAGACACCTGAAACCCCTGAATACCATGAGGCTCTTAGACCCACACCAAACCCTATTCCGGCTCCAAAACCCCGTCGTGTCAAGGTTCTTGCACGAAAATCTATGGCTTCAGGGTCACGAGCAAAGTTCTTAGAAGATTTGTTACAGGCTGAAGAGGAACCCAAACCTGATTCATCCATTGAATCATTTAAATCTGCACAAGAGAACGATGCACCTGGTTCGTCAAGTGCTGAGAAATGTAATATTGATGTTACCTCTGTGGTAAATTCTGAAACTAGATTTGTGTTGGTTGGGTATGTGGTGGATGTGGAAGTGCCAAGAAGGCCAAGAAAAACTGGGAAAATTAGTGTGAATGAGGGAGATGCAGGTGTGAGGGGTTCTGGGAAGGATGGTTCGATACTCAGTATTTGTGGCCCCATTCCTGATAATCATGAAGATGATGTCGTAGTTTTAGGGGGAACTATTGAAGCGGAGGATGCTGCTGCTGGATTAGAATAGCTTATGAAGGAGATAGATGATCATGTTTCTTTTGGGGAATAAACCTTGGCTGAGAGACTTAAGAAACTGGGGGACTCATACAACCCCAAGAAGAGGAGGACTCCTAAGTCCATCAAGTCTAGGCCTCAAAGAAGAGGAAAACTGATGAGTCTGTTGATGTACCTGTTCCAAGGGTATTAGCTACAAGAAATATTGTTCGTGAAGAAGAGGAAAATATGGAAAAAGCTCTTCAAGAGAGAAAAAGAAAGAGAGCTGAGAAAGGGAAAGCGAAAGTAGGGGAGCCTGTTGAGGCTATTGCTGTTGATGAGATGTTGGACCTGGTCCAACAGAATGAAGAGCTTACTCCAGTGGTGGTCAAGACACCAAAGGCAAAATTGACTAAGACTTCCTCAAAAAATTCAACACATATGAGTGCTACCACCGTGGGTACATCTACAAGGACACGGTCCAAGGTAAAGTCGAAGAATAAAGTTAAGATTAATGAGAAAGATAATGATCCTGATTGGAGTGGAGATGATGAGAAGGAGGTTGGAGAAGTGTTTATGGGCAGAGTTGCCATGTTTAAAAAGCGACATATTTTGAAGGGAAAATTGCTGAAAGACCTGGGGGAGCCGGGCATGAGGTACTTAGTGGATTTTCTGGCAGTTCAAGGCTGGAAGGACATGGTCCTTTGCTTGGAGGGCAGGTTAGTCAGAAATGAAGTAATTGAATTCATGGGGAATTCAACTGTGATTGGATGAAGGGTTACATCATTGGTCAGGGGAGTTGAAGTCTCTTTTGACGCACAGGAACTGGGAGTCATTCTTGACATTCCATTTGAGGGTTATGATGATTATACAAGGCAGAGATGGCCTTGCTTGGATGGAATGGCCTCAGCACTTAATATCACCAGATTCTTTTGTGACAATGAAGAAGAGCCTAAGCCAAGGGAAGTGTACAAAAGCGAGATGAAGCATGAACACAAGCTGCTCTTTGAGTTTGTGATTAAATTTCTGCTGCCAAGACAAGAGCGAAGGCACATTGCAAAATATATGGATCTAACGCTCATGGAGTGCCTATATAGAGGCAAGCAGATCAATTGGCCATCTCTGATTATTCAGCTCTTGGAAAGGGTGGTAAATGGCACCAAGGCTCATGCGATTCCTTATGGATTTATACTTACTGCAGTTCTGGGTCATTTTGGAGTTCCCACAATGAAGGCTGAAATGGCTACTGCTAAGGATTTCTTTGGGAATGACACTTTGATGTCTTGTGATTACACTGTCAGTGCCCCGGCAGATGAACCTGGTTCATCTCGAAAGAAACCGGTTAACAGCAAGGTCCGTACTCTGGTGCAAGAAAGTGAGCAAAAGGATATGGAGATCCTTCGCTTGAAGACTCGCTTAGTTGAGGTAGAAGTTGAGCGTGATGCTCTCAAAGCTGAATTAGCCAAGGAGAAGGAGAAAAATGAGGGTCTCTTACACCAAATGTTGTCTCTTCTCCAAACCAAGAGTCCTACCTCGTCTGCACCACCCCAAACTTAGGAATTTCAAGAACTACCCCCTCCTATCCTTTCAAGTGCCCAGTTCGGGACTGTGTTTAGTTGTTTGTTTCAAGTTTTATTTTGTCGTACTCATGTTTTGATTGTCTTTGTTTTAATCTGTCTTGGTGTTGATCAACCATGTTAAGTAAATAAAATATTGGTGTTTTGTAAATGTCTCTATTTATAATTTAGCTTACATTTTTTGTTTCTTATGTTGATTAATCATGTTGCACATGCAGTTGCCTAAATTGGCCATGAGTAAGAATTAATTACCGGTATGTATCACTTTGCAACTTTTCGATGATGCCAAAACGGGTAAGATGTGATCCAATTATTGTTTCATTTTTTGAAAAATATTTTGAAGTGATAATGAACCTGGTTCTTGATGATTAATGCTCACAAAAAAACAAAGTGTTGGATGTGTATACAGGACAAATGCACAGAGTTTGTAATCATCAAAAAGGGGGAATTTGTTGGCCCATATCACTGAATAGGTTTTGAAGATTGACAACATGTGTCCAGTTGAACCAGGTCCATCATAGCACACACTTCTATATAAAGCAGTTGGATCGCAAATCGTACAAATATAGGAGATATTAGAGTTTGCTAAATATCAAAGAACTAAGAGAATTTCTCCTAATACGAAAAGGCTTCAAATTGATAGAAAAGACAGAAGTTGGTTTCAACTAGAACAAGAATAGAGGAAGGAAGTTGATTTACAATCAAACTTGTCTACCAAGGAAGAGTTGGAACAGAATTGTATCATGGACTCAACAAACGGCCTCTATAAATAATCCAAGTATTACTTCTGAAAGAAGAGACGCACAAGTACAAAAGTGAATCACGTTCTGAAGCAAAATTTCCAGAGGTTTTGCAAGCAGAATTGTTATGCGCTACAAAGGCTACATTTCAACTAGAAGGAACAGTTTCATTGTCTGTATATCGAGTCTAGTTGATTGTAGTAGGAGTTTAAATATTGTATCTTATCAGCTTTATTAGAAGCAAATTGTAATAGGTACAAATTGATCAATTTAGAGGTAGCTTGAATTTTGTAGAAATTAGCTAGAGACTAGTTGATACAAAGAGGATTAGAGTTAGTCCTAGGATTACAAAAGAGTTTATTTTGTAAGTCCGTTTTGGCTCAGTGTTTAGTGAAGAGTTTGAGCAAATCCTACTGAGGAGTAGGTCGTGGTTTTTTCACCTTTTGAGCCAGGTGTTTTCCACGTAAAAATCCTTGTGTCTTTCCTATTACTGCTTAATTATTCCGCAAACTGTAGTAAGTAGTAGATTAAGAAGAACCAGGTTCTTCTTATTAGACAGCACTCGAAAATTGAGTACTGCACAATTAACTTATAATATTGTGTAGTATTGAAGTCTAAAACATCAAACATGATATCTAATGCACGGATTCAGCATGGTTCAATGAAAATAAGCACAACAATCTTGAACATGGTATCTAGTGCATCATACAGGCCTAGAACATGATTTATACAACGAGTCAACATATAGTAAATCCTAGAAACATGATTTCTACCCAACTTTACCCCACAGGATCATATAGCTACCCTCATTTTTCACTAGTTACCCCAAAATCTTCTTACAAAGAATTATTAGAGACCAGGATTGCAACAATTACATAAATGAAATATAAATTATACTATAGGGAGCCTGACGAAGGCCCAAAGCAAACCTGGGGGTACCAGGCCTTCGATGTAGTCTCAAATGCCCATAAATCTCATAGCCAATTTGTGTCCAGGTGTGTCAGAGTTCCCTAAGGACCTCAAGGATCCCGGGCAGTGCTCACACCCAGACTTTCTCAAAATAGGGACTAATTATGTGCAGTTTGGAAGGGCCATCTTCAATGTTTCAGAGTTCAAAGGAATCTCAGGGGATCCCAAGGCAGTACACACACTGGAGAGGCAGAACCTATTGACCTAAGAGTAAAGTGAAAGTGCTTGATATAGTTTTGAAAGACTTAGTGAAAAAATAGTATAAAGATAATTTTAGGAGTGAAAAGGGTTTTTTTAGATAGAAATTAGTTTTAAGAGAAGTCCAAGAGTGAAAACCTTTTAAGAGAACAGTAAGAACATATTTTTTTGAAATCAGTTCTGAAGAGAGCTAGTTCAGCACAGAGTCAATCAGTCATAGAATAGATAGACATTCAACAAACTAATGTCACACAGGGATGAGAGGGGATTGGGAATATATATGAGTCACATTTGAGGGGTACATGGACAGGGTATAGGGGAAACAAACAACAACTACATAAAACACTTAGGGTCTTATAGACTTAGAAGGTTAGTCATAGATAGTAAACAATTAAGATATAGATCATAGATGTAAGGTAGAAGGCAGGACATGTCTTAAACATGATTAAGTATACAGGCAAGGTCAATCATATAAATCAAGTAACCAACAGGATCACATAGTCAAGGGATTCAATAGAAGTCAGCAAATAGACGGGTTAGGCATCAAATAACTAAGTGAAGTGTAGACATACTGATTATACATTGAATAAGACAGATCTTAAACATGCTAAGCAAAACAGCAAGCAAGAAAAAAAGTTGAATTCATGATCAATGAAATAGTGCAGTAATGAAACACATAGAGTTTAGGTTTCAAAATCTAATCAGAGACATACCAGTGAAGGAAGATAGCACAGAATGTAAAGCAGATGCAGTTCAATATCTAGCCTTGGCTTACAGCCGGCTAGACCAGTGATTATCACAATTAGCAGAGAAAGAAAGAGAGATTTTGAGTGTAAGTGTGTTTTTGAACTTGTGTTCGTGTGTTGAGAGATAGAAATAAGAGTGTATATATAGTAGTTTAAGGGTAGAACAAAATAAGGTAAAGGAAATAATCATTCAGCAATTAAGGAAACCACAGAATGAATTACACGTTGAATCAACATAGTCTTCCCTTAATTAAGGGTAATTACCCAACATACAGGACATGAGATATTTAAGGAAAGAAATTCAAATCAGACTTAAATAAAGAGTTAACAATTAGGGGTTTAATTAATTAAATAATCGTGCAAGGAATCAGTAGATATTACAGGCAATCAAATAAGGCAAGGAGACTAATTAAAGTCGTAAATAAGGGAAATAATCAAGAATCAGTCAGTCAAAATTTCAAAGTGATATTGATTTCTAGAAAAGTACCAATTTCCACAAATAGAAGATATGCTAAGCAAAATTCCGTAAACATAGAGAAATTAGACGGAGAATAATTCAGAAACCCTAATAGGGATGAACTAGGGTAAAAACTAGGAATCGAAGCAAAACATCAAAGATTAGGGTTTCCACATAAATCGACTACGGTTCAGACAATCTTAGCATAAATCAGTCAAGAACACTTAACAATAATCGATTAAGCATTAAAAAAAATTCAGAAACCCTTTGAGAAGTTAACTTATAGTAAACCCCAGTTTAGGAAAAACGGGAAATCAGTTGAAAACCAGAAACTTTCAAGAAAAATATGTGAAATATGTTCAATCCGTCTCACATTTGTACAGATCTGAGAAGACTGGAGACCAAAATTAGGGTTTTATAATGTACAACAGAGATGAGAACATAGGCTCATAAAAACCATGAATTTGTAATGATAATAGGAGATTCTTACTCAAGGTTGAGCCAAATAGCCTGAAACAGGCAAGAAACCCAAAGGTGTGAAACAGACCTGCCTAGGTCCCTTGAAATCTCCTCAAGGATCTAGGAGACGAATAAACCATAGCAAATAGGAGGCCGGTAGAGGCCGGAGGTGATGAAGAATCACCATGGAATGGCAGTGTAAGTTGGTGACGGCGAGGGGAAATTAGGGTCTTGCTAGAGAGCGTTTGAGAGAGGAGGGGAAGAGTGACGGCGGGGGGAAGGGGTGAAATGATTAGGGTTAGGGGGGTTGAGGTTAGTTTAATTATGGTAGGAAAATCCTTGACCGTTGATCAAAATGATCAACGACCAGGATTGGCTAAGCATTGGGTCGGGCAGGTAAGGGATTTGGGCCTAAAACAATTGAATAGAAACTAAAAGGGTTGTTTATTAAATACCCAAAACAATTGAATAAAAATAATTTGTAAAATAATTAACTAATTATAAAAAAATAATTTTCATGCATAGAAATGTTTTAGAAATAGTTATTTTGTATTTTAAAAAATACAATGGACTCATTTTTGGTAAAATGACACCAAAAATGTATGTATGGGCTTAATTGCAAAGTTATTGCAATTATAACGAAAAGGTACCAATTTGGCTATTTATGAAATAATTTAGACTTAATAGGACCATAAATAGTAATACTAAATCAAGGAATGTTTTAAAATCATTTGTGATTCAGTTTTATAAATATTTTATGAAATAAAATGCTAGGGCAAGTAATTTAAATCGTAGAAATTATGAAAGAAATGTCAATTGATGGTAATGTATGATTTTGAAGACATATATACATTTTAAAACTATTTTAGAAAAAAATTGGGTATCAACATCTGTCCCTCGATTCCTTCCATTAGAGTTTTGGTGACCATAGCTAGTCTAGTGTGAATTCTTTCCCCTTTCGTTGGGAACAATATCATATCCAAGAAGCAAACAATGAACACAAAAACTCTATAGTGGATGTGACCCAAAAAGGTGATGGAAAACTCATCATGGAACATACGGTAAGATTTGCTATGACCATATCTCTCGTAAAAATAGTCAAAGGGTATGTAAGACTTTTTCAAGCACTTCATATCAGTGTTCTTCTTTTGACCCATCATCTTTAAAAATCCTTTACCAGTGCGATTTTCTGGTACCAATAGCCCAGGGCTGTCCCAAGGTAGCCCAGAAAATCCCCCGATTTCTTCAAGGAGCGGGGTCATTTCTATGTCCCCAAAATGAAATACGGCCCTTTCACTGTCCCAGAATAACGTTGCAGCTTCAATCAACATGTTATTTGGTTGAATGTCTAACAAGAATGGCATGTTTCCTAGGAATTTCCTCACATGTTTCTTATCACTCGAGGAGAGATCATCCCACCATTCTAGTAATAGTGGTGGTATGTTGCTGACCATGCCAAATCTAGTGACCGCGTGCCTAATTTTCAGCAAAACAAAAAGGTTAGGCCCTTTTCCCCCACCTGATTCGACTATTTATAAATCCATGATTAACATATTGAGCATTTAGTTCTCCAAAATTAATGCACAAAACATGGTTGCGTCCGTTGGGATTATGGAAACCCCGGTGGACTTTTGGATAAGACTTGTCTAAAAGGGTTATTATACGAACAACATATTAACCCGGCTAGGTTTGACCATGATGCATGCACAGTTATAATCAGAGTAAAGGTTGCTATGGGGGTCTATACTGGTACCCTCAAATGGACAATTTGAGGGGGAAAGGCACGGAAACGTCGATTGCACCGCGTATGGCCTAGTTTTACTGCAAATAAGCCTTTCCAAATTTAAGGGGTAATATATAGGAAGAGCGCAACCACTCATCAAGCGTTGCTATATGATTGATTACGCACGAGTGGAATATGATGTTAAGCATGATTTATGCAGTATTAAATAGCATGTTGTCACGTATTTGCAAGTTAGAAAAGCAATAAATACAGTATTTATAATTGAAAGACGTTAAGAAACAAAACAAAGAGATAAGTCAGTTTCGTAGTGAAGGAAATCATAAATGCTTGAAAGATAAACAATTAAGTTCACATAAAGGGAAAGGGAGAGTGTACACATGTATCAACAAAATAAAGCATGCTTAGACAAAACAAATTTGTTATGGTAAAAGCCTAAAATCCCCAGCAGAGTCGCCATGATGTCGCGCCCCCTTTTTCCTCTCGAAGGTTTCGGGTTTCGACATGCTTTGGGATAACAAATTTCCTTTTGGTAAAGGGGTATGGAAATTGAAGAGTCGCCACCTAACGGATTAAGGTGCGTTAGTGCACCTAATGCAAATAACCCATGAAAACCGGTTTACATTACCAGAGATTGGGTAAGGGCTCGAAATTACCTCGAGGGGAAGGTGGAAGGCATCTCTCGAGGTCCACAACTGTGGGTCCCGGCCAAACTCATTTTGTGAATTAGTCATGGAGAAACTGAAGCAATTTAAACGCATAAGAATTAAAACACGCATAAAGGGGTCCTAGGTTTATTAGCCTATAGGATCACTTCTATGCAATACCCGGTAAGCTTTCCTCAATTAGAGGTTACGTGTGGCATTAGCGCACAGGTCATCATATCTTTTACTATCTAATTACCCTCCCCTTGGTGGTTATGTAAACGATTCTAATTAAACGTACTCTATGCGTGCATTACCCATCCCATCCTTACAGTCCTGGAGGTGTTTAGAACTTCTAGTTAAGGTGGATCTAGACTCTCCTAAGGTAGTTAAAAGGAGAAAATCTAAGCGACAAGCAAAAAAAATAAGACTTTCAAATAAAGGAACAATTAAAGGCTCACTTTTACCTCCACAAATAAGCAGTCAATTGCACGTCTCAAACAACAATATTTGAGACACTTTAAGAGTCCTAAGCAGGATATCTAGGTGAGCATGAAAACAGAATATATGCAGTATTATATTAAAGCGAGATAGTAGAGACCTAATCAGTTTGCCTACTTTCTTTAGGGCTTGCTGAAGCTGGGAAGTTCACAAGTAATTAAACAAAGCACAATTTTAGAACTTGTAAGATATTAGTTGTCCTACAGGCTTGCCTAGGCGTGGATCTGAGATGTCCTATAAACATGATATCTAATTGTTAATTAGAGTCCAAATAAAATAAACGATTTTAAGCAGGCAGTTGGTTCATTATGTCCTATAGGCATGTTGTTTAAGTACAAACATTACAGAACTGTTTTTTATATTTTTATCCCTATAGGAATGATATCTAGGTGTTTGGACTGCTTTTGACCTTATTCTTATAAACATAGTTGCTACTGAAGAGACTGGTTCTATACGATCTAGGTGTAGTCATAGTATTTAGACGAGTGCAATAAAAAGTCCTAAAGCAGGGTTTCTAATGAACATAGGAGAATGAACATGATTATTAGGCAGAATTAATAGCAACCTAGTGACAGGATTTCTAGGCAGACATGAGTATGCAGAATTTTAGAAAGCAGAAGTTTAGAACAAATGATATGATGCACCAATAAACATGTTTTGTAGTGCACAAAAACAATCCTATAAGCATGGTTTTTCTAATGTATATACAATCACAACAATCCTAGGAGCATGATTTCTAATGCTAGTAGATAATTATAGTAGTAAAAGAACATGATTTCTACCCGATTTCCGCACAAAATATATATAAAAGTCCCTCCCTTTTAACTAATATCCCCAATATGTGTTTTTTACAAGAATTATTATTATAGACCATTCGATAAATGAATTACATAATAAATAATGCTACACTATAGGGAGCCTGGATAGGCCCAAAATAAACCTAGAAAATCAGGCCTTCAACTAAGTCCAAAGTACCAATATCTCATAGTGTCCAAGAGAGTATCCTGGTGCGTCAAAGTTCCCAAGGGCCTCAGAGACCCCTGGCAATGCTCACAGCAAGACCCCTTTTAAAGAGAAATAGTTTTTGTGAAGTGTGGAAGGGCCAACCCCAGTGTGTCAGAGTTCGGAGGAGTCTCATGGACTCCTAGGCAGTGCTCACACTAGAGGGGCAGGATCCTAGATATTCTAAGAGTAGGAGTGGAAAATAGTTCTTGAAAGAGTAGGAATAGTTTTAAGAAAATAGTTCAGAAGTCAACAGTTCAGAAGTGAAAACAGTTTAGAGGTGAAAACATGTTAGAAGTGAAAAACAGTTTAGAAACATTCTGAAAAGACAAAGGTTCAGCAAACCAACAATATGTAGAACACAATCACAAAGCTTTAAAACCAAGATTCACATTACCCAGCTTGGCTTAGTTCATTAATTGACCCTAGGTGAGCATATATCATGATGAGAACAGACAATTACACAGAGAGGGTAACATGGGTTGGGAACATAGGAATCCTGAATCAGGAGCACATAGAAACAAGGTTGAAGGAAAACATGCTAGTTAACAGGGACATTGAGCAGGCAAGGGTAGGTTGACATTCTACAATAACCAAGTTCATAACAACACACTAGGATATAATCATACCGATTTAGAGTCTAGACAAGAATTACATAGGTATAACATCCATACTTAATGCTAAAAGTAGTTATACTGACTAGAAACAATAGACAGGAGAACATAGAGATGTAATGTAGGAGTAGCCATGCTAATCAATCCATAGAGAGGACATTGATTTAACTATACAGAATTGGTCATACCAATTGAAGTCAATTAGATAGGAATAATAGGGGTCTTAGACACATGAGTGAACATACAAGTTTAAAGCAATAAACAGGAAAGATTTAGACCTAGACACAGAAGTACACATGTTGGTTTAAGCAATAAATAGGAGGGATTGAAGCTTAAACAGAATTAAGCATGTTGATTACAGTGATAAACAAGAAAGAGTGAAACCTAAACAGGAGTAAACATCCTAATTAAAGCAATAAACACGAAATAGTGAACTTAAATACATAATAGTTAAACTAGTACATAAGAGACATGTGTTTAACAAAAGTAAAGAAACAAAGAGCACACAGATTTGAACTTCATAGTATTATGAATGACATTAGGAGTAGGAACATACCAGTTAAAGGAAGCAAAACATAAGGTAAAGTAGGCAGGATTCAATGGTCTAGCCTTGGCTTTCAGCCGGCTAGATAATATAATGAACACAAGTAGCAGAGAGAAGAGAGCCAAAGTGTGTGAGTGTGTTTTGTGAACTATATGTTTGTGTTTGAAGAATCAGAATAAGAGTGTATATATAACACTCAGGGAGGTAAAACAAATAAGGTAAAAATGATTTAGAGTTCATAAATAAGCAAGTAAATATAATCAATTAGTTAATTGGGGATAATCCCAATTAATTTGCACAAACAGAATTCTGCAAGGTCATATTAGCACAAGGAGGATCAATTACAAGCCCTGATTGGGACTTAAATAAGGTAACAAATCAATTATTGACCATAAATTAACTAATAAGTCGGAATAAGGCAAGTAACACCAATTAAAGGTCACAAATAAAGAAAGTAAGTAAAAATCCCAAAAAATATTGATTTTAACGAAAAAAATTGTTCAAATCCCTAATTGAAATCAATTAAGTAAAAAATCCCAAAGAATACTGGTTTTAACAGGAAAAGTGGTTCAAATCCCTAATAGAAATCAATCAGTATATTGGGTTGACAGAAATAAATAAATAACAGAAGAAATTGAAGAAAATCAGTGCAATAATAGAACAAGACCTAGGATGTAAGCATATACACGGAAATAAACCAAACCAGTACAGAAATAGTTAGATTAAACACTTGAAAGTCAAAAACCTTTTGAAGAAACTCAAGATGAACCCTAGTTTCAGAAGAAACTAAATGGAATTAAAATAGTTAGCCAAAACAGAAGATATTCAAGGGAAAACACCAGATAATACTCGAATCGTTTCAGATCTACAAAGATCTTAACAGATTCGAGTAGTCGTAAAACTAGGATTTTTCAAAAACAACATAGATGAAACAAACTCGGTCAAAAACCATAGATTCAAACTACAAATAGGAGGAAATCAATTCTCACAAACGAGAATGGCCCTAGACATGCCTGTAAACAAATTTCGGACAAAGAATTAAGTTGAATCTCCTTGAGATTCTTTTAGGAATCCATGTATTCAATAACCATAGGGCGTAGAAGGCTGGTGAGGGCCGGAGGACACACAGAAACTCCATAGACGGGAGTTTTACTGGTGACGACGATTAGGGTTTAGGGGGTTACTAAGAGAGAAGGAGGGATTGGGAAAATCAGTGACGGCGGAAGAAGAGGAATGAATGGGTTAGGGTTAGTCGTTTGGATTAAAATGGTAAGGGTTAATGTGGACCGTTGATCTAAAAGATCAACGACCACGATTGGAGAAAGGTTTGGGTCGGGTAGGTGTAACATTGGGCCTAGACGGATTGTGTTGGTATTTAAGGGGTTTGGGTTGGTATAATTTAATTAAAACGAAATTAAAAGGGGCTATTTTGTTAAATATCCAATTAATAAGTAAATAAATAATTTGTAAAAATAATTAGCAGATTATAAAAATGATTTTCACGCATAAAAATATTTTAAAATGATTAATTAATATTTTAAAAATACAAAAAGCTATTTTCTGGTAAAATAATGTAATAATGCATACATGAGCTATAATTGCAAAGTTATTGCAATTATAACCCAAAATATAAATGTGGCTATAATTAACACTTAATATAAATATAAATTGTGAAATTAAGCCATCAAAATTGTTATAACACAATTTGTAATGCAATTAGTAATTATTTATATAAGAAAATACTGGGATAAAGTAATTAAAACTTCTTAAAAATGCAGAAATTATGAAAAGAATATTATTTGGTGCTAATGCATAGTTTTGGAGGTATATATGCATTTTAAAAATATTATAGAAAAAAATTAGGTATCAACAAAATCGAGACCAAGCATGGGATTTAGTTTCGTAATTAGAATTGTACCTTATTTAGGAGTCATCTATTACATAAAGAGGAATCTCATTCATTTGTAACTAGGATCATTGACAGATAAAAATATATACGCTCGCTATTGCCTTGCTATTTATCAGAATTGCTCTATTTTCTAATGTCCTTACTTTTCTACCTTGAGACTGTCTCAAATGGAGGCCGAGGCTTTGCTTACATACTGGTTTGATTTATTTTATTGTCTAATTCATCTGTTTAACTCTTTGTTTATCAATTGGCATTGGATTAAATCAGTTATCCTTAAAACCACAATATAGGTTTAACTGTTATCCGAATTTGAGAGTAAACATATATATATATATATATATATATATATATATATATATATATAATCTTTCTAAAGGAAGTGGTTCAACTCCTCAAAACATTGTAGTTAGAGTTTTATACTTCTGTTAGCTGCACATTCCATTAGACCATTGGTATCTCTGCATTATATGGAGTTGATTGGTCCCTTGTTCCAAATGTGAAAAAGATATATGAAGGGTGAGAAGCATATGTGCTAGGTTGCATGATTCCTTTCCCACAGGTTTTTACAACAAATATTGATTTACTTGGATGATGGTGTCTTGGACTCCTGGCAATGTGCTATTCAAGCGTTTGGCTTTGAATTGGCAGCCAAAGACAAATATGAAATTTATTCTCCTTTTCAAGTTTTAAAGAAGAGACAAGGTATAATTGTGTGTGGAAATTTGAAGGGAAACATAATATTAATGCTCGTGGGACATTTCTCGGTTGCAGCCATTGTTGGTGATCTACCCATATTCGCCTATTCGAAAAGTAGGCGATATTTTCCTTTCTTATTTTTTCCTTAGTATTTTGTATAGGAAAATATGCCTTGTACAGGATTCTTATCGCTATAGTTTCCACATAAAGTATTACGATATATTTAGGATTGCTCTGTATTTTCTTGTCATATATATACTTTAATTATGAATGAAAGATGCAAACTTGGATCCCCAGTATTATTATAACTATTTTCTTGGTACCAGAGCCATAGTTCCTAAAGAAAAAGAAACATGTAGTTCTAACAAGAAAACTATGAGTCCCTATACACTAAAATTGAATGATAACCCCGATAATATTATTAACCAAATTAAGCTGAGAGGGGAAAAATACAATGAATGAGACCGAGCAAATCAAATTGATCTCAGGGCATAAATATACCTTGGATATTATGTCAGAGAGTGTGCCTGCGGCTAAATCAACTAATAATCCTTTGGAACAAAATCATAAGCTAGCTCTAGCTGAGGGATGACAGTAATAGTCGGGTTCAGTTCGGCCGGCTGGTCAGACAATTAATTTACTTGATAATTACAATTATCATATTGTATATATTGTAGCTCAATTTATGTAGCACACGAAGAAAGAGCATTTAGATGTGATTACCCGAGAATCTAAAGTTTTAAACCATAATTTTGTGTTTTGAAACCTCAAATACCTTATTTTAGCCTTCTTCAATTTGCGTGCGCAGTCTGTATCTTTTATCGGAAAGCCTTTATGTTAACAATTGATAAAATATAAAATTTTGCCTCAAAAATCCATTTGAGTTGACTTCGGTCAACGTTTTGAGCAAACAGACCCGGATCCATATTTTGACGGTCCTGGTGGATCTGTATCGTGATTTGGGACCTGGGCTAATCAGTGAAACATTGTTCACCGGGTTAGAAGGCCGGTCCGAACCCGTCAACAAAATTGGGCTAGTGTTCAATCTTGGTTGGTTCCACCTCTTTGCAGGGTGATGACACCAGTAGTTGTTACGTACAGATAACCATTTCTTAGTATTGAATTCAAACTTAGAGCTCCTCTCACTACAACCAAGTTACTTTCACTCCTTCTACTCTAAACTATTATGTTTCAATTTTTCGCGTATGCCCGGAATCAAATTCGGAGGTCCCTAGCTCGAGTTATCAAATTTTGTTGAAATTTGATGTTAAAAGGTTTAATGAATTTAAAGAATTGACCAATGTTTGACGTTGTTGATACCGGGTCCATATTTTGGTTTCGGAACTCGGTATAAGTCCATTACTATATTTATCACTTGTCTGCAAAATTTAGTGAGAAACGAAGTTGGTTTGACGTGATTCGGATGGTCGGTGGTTAAAATAGAAATTCGAAAGTTTCATTGAAATTTCATTTGATTTGGTGACTGATTCGTAGTTCTAGGTGTTATTTTGGTGTTTTGATTGCGCGAACGAGTTCATATTATGTTTTTGGATTTGTGTGCATAGTTGGTTTGGGCCCCTGAGGGGTTGGGTGAGTTTCAGATAGGTTACAGATATGAAGCCATTCTCGCGATCTTCTGTCATCTGGTGTGTTGTGCTTCGCGATGCGAAGCCATTCTCGCAATCGTGATGGGGATCTGGGACTGCAGAGGATTTTGTTCTATGCGAACGCGAGGCCATGGTCGAAAACGTGGAACACTGGGGGGTCTACTCTACGCGAACGCGACCCGTCACACGTGAACGCGTAGCATTAGATAGGATGGGCTGGGGATTTGAGGTTACACTACGCGAACACGAGCCCAGTCTCGCGAACGCGGAAGATAGGAGGGTTAAACCTTCGCGAACGTGTGTAATCTCTCGTGATTTGATTTATTTGTGTTCATTGAATATTTTGTACTGATATAGTGGGATCGGGTTGCACGCTGCAATAGGTAAAATAAGGGTAAATTTGTACTGATATGGTGGGATCGGATTGCACACCGCAACATGTGGAATTAGGGTGAATTGATACGGTGAAATAAGGGTGAATTCTGATACTGATTTGTTTTACGGTGGGATCAGGTTGCACGCCGCAACATATATTTATTTATGATTGTTGATATTGTTACGGTGGAATAAGGGAGGATTGTGTTGTACGGTGGGATCGGGTTGCGCACCGCAATAATCTATGTGTTTCTATTTCCTTGACCTATGTTGGTTTTTGGTATTTTTCATATGAAACTCTAGGGATTGGTAATTCTAATCGTTACTGGTTTTTTTTCGAGTATTTAACTATTACCTTCAATTAACTGCTTTATTTCGTTATGTATTTTCCTTTCAAACTTTTATTTTATACTGCGTGCAGGTTATCGTGTATGTGACATGCCTTAGTCTCGTCACTACTTCGTCGGCACTTACACATGGGTCGGTTGTACTCATACTACACTTTGCACTTCTTGTGCAGATTTTGGAGTCGGTCCCAGCGGCGGGTATTAGCGTGCCCGTATTGGCTAGCTTGCGGAGACTTGAGATACAGCTGCTCAGCGTCCACAGCTCCAAGAGTCCCCTTTCCTTTCTATTAGTTGTGTATTTTCCCTCAGACCACTTTATGTTTTATTCAGACCCGTAGTTGTACTATTCTAGTAGCTCGTGCACTTGTGACACTAGGTCTAGGGTTGTATCAGATATTTTAGTTGTTATGACTTATAAATTTTCACTTTAGATTAGTGCAATTATTTCTGTTCTTTCTTATCATTTAATTGGAACTGTTGAAAATAGATAAATAGTTCTAACGTTGGCTTGCTTAGCAAGTGAAATGTTACGCACCATCACGGTCCCGAAGGTAGGAATTCCGGGTAGGGGTGTTCAAAACCGAACCCAAACCGAAGCTTAATGGCTTATTGATATCGGGTTAACGATTTAACAGACGGGGAACATATTGAAATTCTTTTTATTAACGACTTATCAGTTTGGGGGCTGATTATTCAATTTTCTTAACGGATAATCAGTTAACCCGTTATGTGTATATATATATATATATATATATATATATCCATATTATAATTTATTTTTATCCATATTATTGAACTCATTTACTACTTCTCTCTAAACTTTAGAAGAAAGATTCAATTATTTATTACCAGCGTGGGAGGTTTAATAATAAACGATAGTAATCACGAATAAATAAAAAAGCAATATAAGCACGAATCAACAACTACTTAATAATTTGAATGTTTTGCAGGATGTCAACCAACTTCTTGTTATCATTCCAAGCAATGTTGACTATTATTATGGCTAAAAAAAAACTAATTGTCAACATCACCATAGTTCACAGTGCCACTGCACAATACATTAAGCAACAGAAAGTAAAGAGAATCACATGCAGACTTCTATGAGTACTAAGTATTTATTTATTTATGAGACATCAAACAGTGTGCCTCGATGGAAGCCCACCAACATATCATCTTGATAGAGGACATGATAGCGGACTTCACAATTGGATTATCGAATTGGTTAAGTTCGACCTTAACCAAGTTGTGTTTTTGATTTTTAACAGTTTGTCATCTCCTTAAACAGTAAGAAATCTGTTCAAATGATACTGTTGATGTATTCTGTTGTGCACTTCTCAATCCCTTACCATCCATTTGAATGTAGTATGAGAAGATAAAAGAAGTATTTGATATTTAGTATTTGATTCTAGTAATATGGCCTCATGGTGTAATTTAGTTGATATATATATATATATATATATATATATATATATATATATATATATATATATATATATATGAGAAATGTTGACTATATTGTTGGCTCGGATGTACTCCCCAACACTGTGTTGAAGTATGTTAAGTTTCAATCAACTAAAACTAAACCGATAAACCACCCAATAACCACCTTATAAGAGCTAAACCAATACCAATTCGCCTGATATCTTATCGGGTGGCTAGCGGATTAATACATTTAAAAACCGATAACTGATAAGACAAACCATTAAGAGTAAATAATCGCCCAATCCGCATGATAAGCAGCCCTAATTTCGTGTCGTGATAAGTTGGTATCAGAGCACTGTGTTACATAGGTCTCACGAGTCCGATCAATCTTAGTAGAGTACGAAGGATCGATACAGAGACGTCCGTACTTATCTTCCAGAGGCTATGGAGTTTAGGAACAATTCACTTATATTCTTCTTTGTCATGCGAGTTTATTCTATCATTGATGATTGAATCTTCTATTCTTGTTCTCTCGCAGATGGTGAGAACACGTACTGCATCCTCAATTGGATAGTAGCCGGAGCCCCTAGCGGCAGCTCCTACGAGGGGCAGAGGTCTAGGGCGAGGTCGCGCCAGAGACCGAGGCAGAGGCCAAGCTCAGCCTAGAGCTCGAGCAGCAGCCCCAGCATCGGAGCCTCAAGTAGATTTTGATGAGGAGGTTGCAGCTCAGACAATACCTGTTAGACCAGCTCAGGTCTTTGAGGGGTTCATTGCCACCCCAATGCTTTAGGACGCTCTAGTCCGTTTGGTGGGTTTTATAGAGAGTGTGGCCCAGGACAGTACATTTCCTATGGCACCAACCGTCTCTCATCTTGGGGATGAGCACATACACCAGCTACTCACACTCCAGAGCAAATGGCTCCCCAGTATCAGACACTAGAGTCCCCGCCAATTGGGGTAGTTTAGCCGGTTGTTGCGGCATAGGCCGGTGATAGGCCCACCATGTCTTCTAAGGGCTTATTGATATTGGACAAGTTTACCCAGCTCTTCCTAGTTCATTTCAGTGGTGCACCTTCTGAGGACCCACAAGATTATCTTGACCGCTTTCACGAGGTGCTGCGGAACATGGGTATAACTGAGACCAACGGGGTTGATTTTGTTGTGTTTCAGATAACTGGTTCCACCAAGAGATGGTGGAAGGACTATGTATCTACCAAACCAGCTGGGTCGCATGCTCCTACTTGGGACTAGTTCTCTCAGCTATTTCTAGAGAAGTTCCTTCCTATCACACTGAGGGAGGACAATCGTAGGCAGTTTGACTGCCTCCAGCAAGGCAGTATGTCAGTCACTCAGTATGAGACCCGTTTTATGGATCTATCCCGTCATGACCCAAATTTCACTGCGATTGTGCTGACACCTAGCCCACTAGTCAAGCCAATCAATATAAATTTAATCAAACTAAAAATCATCAAATAATAATGAAATAAGAATGCAAAGTTTAATACAAATTATCTCAATAACTAGTAATATAAGTCATGAGCAACGATGACAAAAATTGATCACGTCCAATTAACACCAAAATAATGAGTAAGAAATGGTTGTTGCAATTATAAATCCCAACTCAAGTCGGGGTCGAATCCACATGGAGTTTAGATCGATGCTAAGGTAAATACTTAAGAAAAGAACTTGAAACAACTAGATTTATCTTTCAAACAATAGTGGAAAATTGTTATCTAAATTAACCTCTAGAAGATTGAACTAACTAGTAAACAAATAGAGAGTGAAATGTTTTTGGTGTTTTTAACAAATAAAGGAAAATCATGGAGATGTAACATTCCCCTAGGTGTAAACCTAATGGGTAAAGTAAAATGTATGTTTCTTTGGTAGATCGGGGTGTGTCATGGATCTCAATTCTCAAGTACCCACTCAATACCTCTCTGTCAAAGAGTTGTTATGCCCAAATTGCCTTTCTTAAGACCAAGTGGGTAGCAATTTAATTATTTGATATGTGTCCAAGTAGGATTTTCTCTATCTCTAGTTCAAATCCTTTAATCAAACTAATCAAAACCTCAAGTAAGAACTAAGTCAAACAGACACGAATCAATGTTTGCAACCATTACTTCTAGATATAATATACAAACATGGTTAGATAACATGCACCCAACCAATAATAAGCATTAATATTAAATACCCATAAGTTTTACACACTAAGGTTGGGTCATAACCCTAGATAAAATCTAGCTACTCATACTCATAGGAATAAAAAATAAAAAGAAGAAGTAATTAAAGACATAAAGATACAATTAAAAGGTAAAAGTAATGAGTCTTCTCTAATTTTTGTTACGAATTTTCCAAGATAGCTAATTGTAATCGCTACTAGCTGCTACAATAAAAAAAATTCTCTAGAAAAGTGTTTCTCATATATTTATAGTTCTCTGAAATTTGCTGACAAAAATACCCTTCAGGAGGTTCTACGGCTGCACAATTTGGCTGCGGTCCGTACTTGCATCTGGTGCTCTTGCAGTAGAAGGGATTCTTCGGCCGCACATTAACTTCTGCAGCTGCAATTTAGCTTTTTCGCTCGCACAATTTGGTTGTACACCGCACTTAAAAGAGGCTTCAGACTTGGTCTTTTGTATCTTCTCTGATCTTTTCAAACTTGTCAGTGCAAGCAGCTTCTGTTGCCGCACAATTTATTGTGCGGAGCGCACTAGTGCTGAGAGACTTCTGAAGCTTCAAGGTTATATCTACGGTTGCACTTGTCTTTCTGTGGGAAACGTCTTCATCTTCGGCTGCAGAATAAGGTATGTTGACCGCACAATTTTTGCATTACCCCTTTTTTTCTAGTTGAGCTGTGACATCTCCTTCTTTGAATTAGATTTATTCATTGAGCTCACATCCTCCAGCATGCTTGCAATTCATACAATTTCATTTAATTCGGAAAAAAATTCTCTGCTTTCAGACTATAAACTAAAGAAAGATGGTACTAACAAGTGGTTAAAATCCGCACTTATTAACTTCCCCAAGCTTAAGATTTTGCTTGTCCTCAAGCAAATGGATTGATTCCCACCTATCCTAAGTGAAAGTTCATTTCAAAGAGTCAATCGTCATACTCATTTGGGACTAACAATTACCCACAATACTCATGCATTCTCAACAAGAAGACAAACATTTCAAACATGTGCGACTTGCATGTAATTCTAGTGTGACATTTGAGCTTCAAGAATTGGCTTCACATATCAAGGACTCTTGTTCTTTCATGTAAATCCTGGTGGACTCCAAACTCTTCATCCTCTACCTTCCATTTTCTATGATCACTTCAAGATTTAACACTTAAATTCTAGCGCAATAAAGGCTTCACTCTTCTCTCATAAAGGAATGTCACAAGTAGAGCTTCAAGTACCATAGGCTTGCCCATCATGTAAATATCCACTAATATAAGCTTACGCGGTTCAAAATCAAGTAGGACTTCTTTTGGATTGTAATGAAGGCTTTTCGATTGAGGTAGGATACCATATGGTATAAGTTGTTATATTCTTCCTTCAACACTCCACTTTTCATTTCTTGGATCACATTAGGCATTTCTTTTTATTGGCTAGTGAGACTTGCCATCACACCTTATTGTTCATTGCTTTATTTTTTCCTTGATGCTCATACTAGAGATACTTGGCTTATTTGCTTTTTATGAATCTCCCTTTTTATTTTTTTTTGTTTTTTTTTTCTTTCATTTCTTATTTGCTCTTTCATGGAGATCATTTCTTTTCTCTCCTTTCAATGCCTTGATACCTCTTTTAGATTCCTCAACTTTCCCCTCATACTTAGGCTTTGAGCCACTTATTACATATGAGTGTTATGGAAGGTTCGGGTGCCAAGAGAGGATTATAATCAAACGGGCAATGGCTTGTATCATGGATACCAACAGAGAAAGGCTAAAATATCAAAGGGGTTGACTAGGGATAACGATCATAGGGTGGCAATAGAAAGCTCAAGCGGTCCAAGGAGAGCCTACGATTATTTTTCAAACCAAGCTGTGCATCTAATTTTGACTGTGTTCCGAGGCCCCGAAAGCCTCAATTAATCTCACCTCGATGTGCGTGCACAGCCCGGGCGCGTAGCCGAGAAGCCTTTATGTGAAAACTTGATTGAGAGTTAAAATTTTGATACATTAATCGAATAAAGTTGACTTTGGTCAACATTTTTGGTAAACAGACCCGGATCCGTAATTCGACGGTCCCGGAAGGTCCGTAGGAAAATATGGGACTTGGGCGTGTACCCGGAATCGAATTCTGAGGATCCAAGTCCGAGAAATGAATTTTCAAAGAAAATTGTTTGATAAAAATATTAAAGGCTTATGAAAATGAACCTTGAAGTGAAACCTGTGTTGCCGGGCCCGTAGTATTATTTCGGCGCTCGGAACAGGTTCAATATGTGTTATTTAAGTTATCTGTGAAATTTGGTAAGAAACAGACTTGATTTGATTGGTTTCGGATCAAAATGAGGAAATTAGAGTTAATGAAGTTTAGAGAATCTCATAGAATTTGAAATTTGGTTTGGAATGTGATTTTATGTTCCCGAGGCCCGAATGAAATTCTAAGACCGGGATTAGATCAGTTATGTCATTTATGACTTTTCTGCAAAATTTGAAGTCATTCCGAGTAGTTTAGGCCGGTTCGGCGCATTGAAATGAATTCTAGAATTTCAAGTTCTTAGTTTTGATTCAATTTGGTTTTGGGGTGGATTTTTGAGTTTCGTTGTTGTTTTCCATGTTCCGAAAGTTCGAGCGAGCCCGTGTCATGAATACAGACTTGTGGGTATATTTGGGTGGGGGCTCGGGCGGGCCCAGTGCCTTTCGGACACCACACGAGGCCAAAAACCAGCTAAAACAACTGCTGGTGCAGCTGTTGCTGGTGTGACCGCAGGTGCGGGACCACTCCTGCGGTCCCAGCCTCGCAGGTGCGGATCCTCTGCTGGTTCAGAACAAATTCTGTAGGAGCTGGTCCGCTGGTGCGGAATCCCCTCCGCAGGCGCGACCTCAGCCCCATTTGCCCAAAGTCCGCAGTTGCGAGCTCCAGGCCGCAGGAGCGGGACCGCAGGTGCGGACTCCATCTTCGCAGGTGCGATTCTAGGGTCCCAGGACCTTTTTCCGCAGGGGCGGTGATTTTTTCGTAGGTGTGGGACCGCACCTGCGGTCCCAAGGTCGCAGGTGCGGAAATCACTGTTGCCAGCCCCTTTTAAATGTCCAAATTATGGGTTTTTCTTCATTTTACTCACCATCAACCTCCATTTGAGAGCATCCAAGTTTGGGCAGCACCTCCCACGACCACCCACTGTAAGAGGTAAGTTATACCCCATAATCCTCTAGCTTTAACATTAATTCCTATTTAAATTAACTACTAAATCATCTAAAAATCATAGAATTAGGTAGAAATTTTAGGGTTCTTGAGGATTTTGTAACTTTCCACTTTAGGCCATGAATTCAAGTAGAAATCACACCTTAGTGATCATTAGGCTATGGGTGAGTGATCCCTTCGAGAATTTTTGGAATTCGATCATGAGAGACCGGGGTTGGAAATTGGGAATTCGTCAAGAAT
>ML278831.1:56925-87126 GCA_005239495.1 Nicotiana undulata
TAGATTCGACACGAGGTGAGTCTCCTTTCTAACCTTGTAAGAGGGAATTGTCCCCATAGGTGATGTATATGCTATGTGTAAATTGTTTGGGGGCTACGTACGCGCCGAGTGACGAGAGTCCGTACGTAGCGACTATTATTGTTATGTCCGGGTAGTTAGGCCCACATCATGCCTTGTATGCTTTTCTCGTAATGCCTTATATGCCTTTTCTTGTAATGCCTGATATAATTTCCTTGTAATGCTTCATATGATTTATTGTAACGCCATATGTACTATGAAATTATGTTTTGCATCATGTTATTCTTTTGAGGCTTTATTGAAAAGAATTGTGAAATATATAGGAGCGGGCCGTACGCCATGGCGGAATTGATAAAAATTGTGAAATATATGGGAGCGGGCCGTACGCCATGGCGGAATTGAAAAGAATTATGAAATATATGGGAGCGCATCACTATGGACTTTGTGGTTGGGTTGCCTCGGACTTTGCGGAAGGTTGACGCGGTTTGGGTCATTGTGTATAGGTTGACCAAATTGGCGCATTTCATTCTTGTGGCTACTACTTATACTACGGAGAGGCTGGCCCAGATTTATGTTCTGGAGATAGTCCGGTTGCACGGTGTGCCGGTGTCCATTATATCAGATCGAGGTCCTCAGTTCACCTCGCATTTCTGGAGAGCATTGCACAGTGAGATGGGCACTCAGATAGATCTCAGCTCAGCATTTCACCCTCAGACTGATGGTCAGTCGGAGCGTATAATTCAGATTTTAAAGGATATGTTTAGCTCTTATGCGATTGATTTTGGCGGTCAATGGGACCAGTTCTTTCCTTTGGCAGAGTTTGCATACAATAACAAATATCAGTACAGCATCGAGATGGATACATTCGAGGCTTAATATGGTCAGCGATGTCGTTCTTCGATTGGTTTGTTTGAGCCTGGCGAGGCCCAGCTATATGGTACAGATCTGGTGAGAGATTCCTTGGAAAAGGTGAAGATTATTCAGGAAAGGCTCCGTAAAGCTCAGTCCAGACAAAAGAGTTACGCGGATCAGNGAGCCCCAAGTTTATAGGCCCTTCGAGGTGTTGAGGCGAGTCGGGGAAGTTGCTTATGAGCTCGCTTTACCTCCCGCCTTATCGAGAGTTCATCCGGTATTTCATGTATCCATGCTCCGGAGATATCATGCCGATTTCTCTCACGTGATTGATTTCAGCACTATTCAGTTAGATGAGAAGTTGGGCTTCGAGGAGGAGCCAATTGCTATTATTGATAGGCAGGACCGCCAGTTGAGGTCTAAGAGAATTTCTGCCGTAAAGGTCCAGTGGAGGGGCCAACCAGTCGGTGAGGCGACTTGGGAGTCCGAGGAGGACATGCGGAGCAGGTATCCACAACTTTTTGGCACATCAGGTACGTCTCTATGTCCGTTCGAGGACGAACATTTGTTTTAGAGGGGGAGATTGTGATGACCCAAAAAGGGGTCATCTTATGTGCATCTAATTTTGACTGTGCTCCGAGGCCTCGAAAGCCTCCATTAATCTCACCTCGATGTGCGTGCGAAGCCTGGGCGCGTAGCCGGGAAGCCTTTATGTGAAAACTTGATTGAGAGTTAATATTTTGATAAACTAATTGAATAAAGTTGACTTTGGTTAATATTTTTGATAAACGGACCCGGATCCGTGATTCGACTGTCCCGGAAGGTCTGTAAGAAAATATGGGACTTGGGCGTGTGCCCGAAATCGAATTCCGAGGACCCAAGTACGTGAAATGAATTTTCATAGAAAATTGTTTTATAAAAATATTAAAGGCTTATGAAAATAAACCTTGATGTGAAACCCCTTGCTTGCCGGGCCCGTATATGATTTGGCGCTTGGAACAGATTGAATATATGTTATTTAAGTTAACTGTGAAGTTTGGTAAGAAACGGACTTGATTTGATTGGTTTCGGATCAAAATAAACAAATTAGAGTTAATGAAGTTTTTAGAAATCTCATAGAATTTGAAATTTGGTTTGGAATGTGATTTTATGTTCCCGAGGTACGAATGAAATTCTGAGACCGGGAACAGATCAGTTATGTCATTTATGACTTGTCTGCAAAATTTGAAGTCATTCCGAGTAGTTTAGGCCGGTTCAGCACATTGAAGTGAATTCAAGAATTTCAAGTTCTTAGTTTTGATTAAATTTGGTTTTGTGGTGGAATTTTGAGTTTCGTTGTTGTTTTCCATGTTCCGGAAGTTTGAGCGAGTCCGTATCATGAATACAGACTTGTGGGTATATTTGGACGACGGATCAGGTGGGCCCAGGTGCCTCCCGGACACCACACGAGGCCAAAAACTAGCTAAAACAACTACTGGTGCAGCTGTTGCTGGTGTGACCGCAGGTGCGTTTGCCCAGCCGCAGGTGCGGGACCTCTCCTGCGGTCCCAGCCTCGCAGGTGCGGATCCTCTGCTGGTTCAGAACAAATTCTGTAGGAGCTGGTCCGCTGGTGCGGAATCCCCTCCGCAGGCGCGACCTCAGCCCCCTTTGCCCAAAGTCCGCAGTTGCGAGCTCCAGGCCCCAAGAGCGGGACCGCTGGTGGGGACTCCATCTTCGCAGGTGCGATTCTAGGGTCCCAGGACCTTTTTCCGCAGGGGCGGTGATTTTTTCGTAGGTGTGGGACCGCACCTGCGGTGCCAAGGTCGCAGGTGCGGAAATCACTGTTGCCAGCCCCTTTTAAATGTCCAAATTATGGGGTTTTCTTCATTTTACTCACCATCAACCTCCATTTGAGAGCATCCAAGTTTGGGCAGCACCTCCCACGACCACCCACTGTAAGGGTAAGTTAAACCCCATAATCTTCTAACTTTAACATTAATTCCTAGTTAAATTTACTACTAAATCATCTAAAAATATAGAATTAGGTAGAAATTTTAGGGTTCTTGAGGATTTTTAACTTTCCACTCTAGGCCATGAATTCAAGTAGAAATCACACCTTAGTGATCCTTAGGCTATGGGTGAGTGATCCCTTCGAGAATTTTCGGAATTCGATCATGAGAGACCGGGGTTGGAAATTGGGAATTCGGGAAGAATGGTGATTTTATTGATTAACTAGGATAATTTCTCACATTGTGCATGCATTGATCTAATTTCACACCTTTTGGCTAGTTGCGAGTCCTCGGGTATAGAGTTCGGAGTTTCGGGCGCAATTGTGGTCCGAGGGGTAGATTCGACACGAGGTGAGTCTCCTTTCTAACCTTGTAAGAGGGAATTGTCCCCATAGGTGATGTATATGCTATGTGTAAATTGTTTGGGGGCTAGTACGCCCGAGTGATGAGAGTCTGTACGTAGCGACTATTATTGTTATGTCCGGGTAGTTAGGCCCACATCATGCCTTGCATGCTTTTCTCATAATGCCTTATATGCCTTTTCTTGTAATGCTTGATATGTTTTCCTTGTAATGCTTCATATGATTTATTGTAATGCCATATGTACTACGAAATTATGTTTTACATCATGTTATTCTTCTGAGGCTTTACTGAAAGAATTGTGAAATATATGGGAGCGGGTCGTACGCCACAACAGAATTGAAAAGAATTGTGAAATATATGGGAGCGGGCTGTACGCCACGGCGGAATTGAAAAGAATAGTGAAATATATGGGAGCGCATCACTATGGACTTTGTGGTTGGGTTGCCTCGAACTTTGCGGAATGTTGACCCGGTTTGGGTTATTGTGGATAGGTTGACCAAATCGGCGCATTTCATTCCATTGGCTACTACTTATACAACGGAGAGGCTGGCCCAGATTTATGTTCGGGAGATAGTCCGGTTGCACGGTGGGCCGGTGTCCATCATATTAGATCGAGGTCCTCAGTTCACCTCGCATTTCTGGAGAGCATTGCACAGTGAGATGGGCACTCAGATAGATCTCAGCTCAGCATTTCACCCTCAGACTGATGGTCAGTCGGAGCGTACAATTCAGATTTTAGAGGATATGCTCAGGGCTTGTGCGATTGATTTTGGCGGTCAATGGGACCAGTTCTTGCCTTTGGCAGGGTTTGCATACAATAACAAATATCAGTCCAGCATCGAGATGGTTACATTCGAGGCTTAATATGGTCGGCGATGTTGTTCTCCGATTGGTTGGTTTGAGCCTGGCGAGGCCCAGCTATATGGTACATATCTGGTGAGAGATGCCTTGGAAAAGGTGAAGATTATTCAGGAAAGGCTCCGTACAGCTCAATCCAGACAGAAGAGTTACGCGGATCAGCGGGCGCGTGATGTAGCATTTATGGAGGGAGATAAGGTTATGTTGAAGATTTCGCCGATGAAGGGCGTTATGAGATTCGGGAAGAGGGGCAAGCTGAGCCCCAGGTTTATAGGCCCTTTCGAGGTGTTGAGGCGAGTCGGGGAGGTTGCTTATGAGCTCGCTTTACCTCCCGCCTTATCCAGAGTTCATCCGGTATTTCATGTTTCCATGCTCCGGAGATATCATGCCGATTTCTCTCACGTGATTGATTTAAGCACTATTCAGTTAGATGAGAAGTTAGGCTTCGAAGAGGAGCCAGTTGCTATTATTGATAGGCAGGACCGCCACTTGAGGTCTAAGAGAATTTCTGCCGTAAAGGTCCAGTGGAGGGGCCAACCAGTCGGTGAGGCGACTTGGGAGTCCGAGGAGGACATGCGGAGCAGGTATCCACAACTATTCGGCACATCAGGTACGTCTCTACGTCCGTTCGAGGACGAACGTTTGTTTTAGAGGGGGAGATTCTGATGACCCAAAAAGGGGTCATCTTATGTGCATCTAATTTTGACTGTGTTCCGAGGCCTCGAAAGCCTCTATTAATCTGACCTCGATGTGCGTGCGAAGCTCGGGCGCGTAGCCGGGAAGCCTTTATGTGAAAACTTTATTGAGAGTTAAAATTTTGATAAACTAATTGAATAAAGTTGACTTTGGTCAACATTTTTGGTTAACGGACCCGGATCCGTGATTCGACGGTCCCGGAAGGTCCGTAGGAAAATATGGGACTTGGGCGTGTGCCCGGAATCGAATTTCGAGGACCCAAGTACTAGAGGCTGGTACGTCTGATTATCAGGCCGGTGCTAGATATTGATAGCGTGGTCATACTTCACGGTGAGCTGCTTTCCCGGCGACCTCCTAGCAGCACCCTGGAGTCCTTTTGTTATATTCTCTGTCCATTTCATTCAGACTGAGACCCTGTATATATTGTAGTCATTGTATATTCAATAGTTGCCTGTGGCACTCGTGACACTAGTTCCTGGCACACACGTGGTGTATCTTTTGGGATGTTGGCTGTACAAATGTTATGCGACATGCCTATTGGTTGATTTTCCGCACTTGTAGTTTTATTTCACATCACCGCCATTATCATGTTTATATCTGTTTAAAATTGGTTAAAAGAGGAAATTTGTGTAAAGGGGGAATGGTGACACTTAGTGTTTCTATATTGGCTGGCCTAACCTCGCCGTTGGGCTCCATCGCGACCTGATCGAGATTTGGGTCATGACACATGCAAACTTAGAATTTCGCCTTGAAGCACATTCAGGGCAAGTTCTAGATTATTCACTTAAGTACTTGGACTAGCAAAAAGAATTCATATCACCTCTCATGCAACTAAACTCTTATCACGACCAAAATTCCCAACCTTAGTGATCGTGATGGCGCCTAACACCACACTTGCTAGGCAAGCCAATGTTAGAAATCGAACAATTTAGTTCCTTAATTAATTACTTAAGCATAAATAAATAAATTTCAAATGAACTTAATTAGAATAATTCCCAACAACAATAAAATAAAATATTAATAATAACAAACTAATTAAAACGAACCACGAACTAATTATATTAATAACTCTAAGATTACCCTAGGGTCTGGTGTCACAATCCACGAACTACTAAAGAATACTACAAATAATGGCTGAAAGAAGTAGTGTAACTGTTCTGAATAATATAAAACAGTATATGTAAAAAGAAAGGAGAAGACTCTCGGAATCTGCGAACGCCAACAAATGTACCTCGTGTCTCCAAATGAATCGGCGGTCGTCTTGAAGTCCTCTACTGCTAACTAGTACCTGGATCTGTCCAAAAGTGTACAGAGTGTAGTATCAGTACAACCGACCCCATGTACTGAGAAAGTGCCGAGCCTAACCTCAGTGAAGTAGTGACGAGGCTAAGTCGGGGCTTCAACAATATAATTGATAACAACAATAAATAATAAAGCTAGAAAGAAGTCTAAACAAATAGATAAATAAGTGCTGCAATAAAATAACTAAGCTATAAAAATTCTCAAATAACTCTTCAAAGTTCCAAACTTTAACTTTGAATGAAAATAGTGCAAAAATATTTAAAGAGTAGTAAAATAGACATTTTATCTTTTCAAAACTTTTATTTTCTTTTTCTTTAAAAATCACTGAAATATAAATGTCCTCCCTTATCGCTCCTTGTTTCGGCGTGCAACCCGCTCCCACTTGTCCTCCCTGATTTAACTCAGTGCGTTCGCACTATATGTTGTGCGTTCGCACAACTTGGCCCAGACTGTGCTCCGCGATCGCACGCTTAGTGCTGCATTCGCACACTGTTCCAAAAAGGGCCTCCAACTTTACTCTATGCGATCGTGGACTTTCCTATGCGATCGCACAGAACAAAATACCTGGACACCAGAAAAGAAAAAAAAAGCAGTTCATTTAAAGTGAAAAACACCCCGTGGGCCTATCCGAAACTCACCCGAGCCCTCGGGGCTTTAAACAAATCATGCATGCAAGTCTAAAAATATCATACGGACTTACGCGTGAGATAAAATCATGCAAATAACATGTAAATCTATGAATTAAACCTCAAAACTCATCATTTTCAACAAAAACTCTTAAAGTTCATAATTTCTCCACCGGGTGTCCGAATCACATCAAACGAACTCCGTTTTTCACCAAATTTCACAGTTTACCTTTAAATATCATAACAAAGCTGTACCAGGTTTCGGAACAAAAATACGAACCCGATACCAATGATTTTTAGCATTATTTATTTTCTTTAATTCATAACTCTTTCAGCAAAATAATTTCTTTCAAAAATTGATTTCTAAGGCTTGGGACCTCGGAATTCATTTCGGGGCACACGCCCGAGTCCCATATTTTACTGTGGACCTCCAGGGATCGTCTGAACAAGGATCCGGGTCCGTTTACTCAAATGTTGACCAAAGTCAATTTTTATCAAATTTAAATTCTAAAAATCACTATTTCTCATATTTTCACATAAACGCTTTCCGATTTCATGCCCGGACTGTGCACGTAATTCGAGGTATTTAGTTTTAGTATTTTTATGGCTATTAAGCATGGAATAGAGTCTAATTTTATAAAATGACCCCTTGGGTCATCACAATCTCCACCTCTAAAACACACGTTCGTCCTCGAACGGACATAGAAAATTACCTGAAGTGGCGAACAAGTGTGGGTATCTACTCTGCATATCCGACTCGGACTCCCAAGTAGCTTCCTCAACGGGCTGACCTCTCCACTACACTCGAACTGAAGGAAAACTATTAGATCTCAATTGGCGAACCTGCCGGTCTAAAATAGCTACTGTCTCCTCCTCATAAGTCAAGTCTTTGTCCAACTGGACATAGCTGGAATCTAACATGTGGGACGGGTCACCATGATATTTCTGGAGCATAGACACATGGAATACCGGATGAACTGAGGATAACCCTGGAGGCAATGCAAGTCTGTAAGTGTAGACCCAAGTCAATGCATGATTTTGAAGATTGACAAATGTCTACCAAGTTTAACCAGGTCCATCAGGCTATCATTGTGAAACTGACTCGTTGGCACGCGAAGAGTCCATGCGTAGGAGATAACATATTATGTGAATTATCTAGGAACTAAGAGGTTGTCTCCTAAAGCAAAAAGATTGAAAATTGATAAGAGGTTAGGGTTTGAATTTAGCAAGGATAGTAACAAAGGAAGGAAGTTGAGTTTAATACAAACTCTTCCACCAAGGAAGAGTTGCATCAGAATTAAACAAGAACATCTCAACTACTGGCGCTATATAATGTTGAAGTATTCCTACTGAAGAGAAGATCACACAAAGGCATAAGTGAAACAAGAATTGAAAGCAAAATTCCCAGAGATATTTTGCAAGCAGAATCATTGTGCGACACAAAGGCTACTGACCAGCTAGAAGAACCAGTTTCATCTGTTTGTTTATTGAGTCTAGTTGGTTGTAGTAGGTGATTTTAATATTGTATATTTCAGCTTTCTTAGAAGCAATTGTAATAGGTACACACTGTTAAAGTTAGAGTTAACTTGAAGCTTGTCGTAATTAGCTAGAGGCTAGGTTGATACAAAGGGATTAGAGTTAGTCCTAGGTTTACAAAAGAGTTTATTTTGTAAATGNTGGTGGAAGAACAGGATGAAGGACCATCTGATCGGAGAAGACTATGAACTCTGGGACATAGTCACTGATGGTCCTCTAGCTACCATGAAGAAGACTGTTAATGGTGTAGATGTACCAAAGACTAGAGTTGACTGCAGTGCTGAGGATCTGAAGAAATGGGAGAAGAATGCAAAGGTAAAAAAGTGGCTAGTGTGTGGACTAGGTCCAGATGAGTATAGCAGAATCCAAAGCTGCACCACTACCAAAGAGATCTGGGATACCTTGCAAGTATCCCATGAAGGAACACCTCAGGTAAGAAAATCAAGAGGTACTCTACTATACTCTTAGTATGAAAACTTTACTATGAAAGAAGGTGAGACAATCCAAGAGATGTACACAAGATTCACAACCTTGACAAATGAACTTAAGTCTCTTGGAAGAGTAATTCTTGAAGAAGATAGGGTAGAAAAAATCCTGACAAGGGTTTTGCAAATTTCTTGGGAAAGCAAGATCACTGCTATCTAGGAATCCAAAAATAGGCAACCCTCAGATTAGACGAGCTAATTGGAAACCTTACTGCCTATGAACTCAGAAGGAAGACAATGAAGATAGATGGTCCAAATAAGGAGAGGAGACTAACACTGAGGATCACTGAGGGAGCAGATCTTGAGGAAGATGAGATGGCCATGATTACCAGACAATTCAGAAACTTTCTTATGAGGAAGAAAGGCATCTCTAAAGGAGGAAATTACAACAAAGCTAAAGCTCCAGGTAGGCCAACCAACGAGTGGTGCTACAAGTGTGGAAAAACTGACCAATCAAGAACTGTCCTCAGTGGGAATTGGAATGGAAAAATGAGAGATATGAAAGAAGGAACAGGAAGAAGGAACTGGTCCAACCCAAGAAAACCACAACAAAAGCTATGGTTGCTGCTTGGGGGGAAAGTTCAGATAAAAAATCAGAAGATGGTGAGACTGAAGATCTGGCGCTCATGGCAATTGGAGAATCTGATGAGGAATCACATGAAGAACAGAGGTAAGTATCTCCCATCTTAAAAACAAAATAAATTTCCTATCTAAATAAAAACTCTTTGAGTTGCTACTTAATTTCATGGATGATTCTGAAGAAACAACCAAAGAGAAGGATCAACTTTCTAAAAAATGTGCAATGCTAAAAGCAAAACGCATGAACCTGGAAATCAGAGTAAGTTAATCTGAAAAGAAAAACACTGTCTTGTTGAACCAGGTTCATCCACTTGAAACTGAGATTCTAGAGCTAAAGTTTGAAAACTTAAAACTGAAGCTAGGATCCAGTAAAAAGGTTGTTGATCATTCTCATATCATGTTACAAGAAAATATGGGAAAAATAAAAGATAAGATGTATGCCAAGGATGAACAAATAAGAACTGTTAAAGAAGAACTTGGCAAAGTCAAACATGAATTAGATCGAACTTGTAAATGGAATAAATTCTCTGATGCCTTGACAAGGCTTCAAGAGAATCACAGTAGCAACCGTAGATGGCTTGGCTTTGGGAGTCAATTGCCCAAGTGGGATCCCAAAAGCAAGTATCTCACTCTTCCTGAAAATAAAATCTGCACCCACTATGGTAAGATTGGACACTTCAAAATTGAGTGTACTGCAAGAGATCAGACCAGTCGAAAAAAAAAAGAGGTTTGTCAAAAAGAAAATTTGGCTATGAAATTGGGCTAGAAAAAATTTAATTCACCCATTCCCTCATAGAAAAGGACCCGAACTAGTTTGGGTTCTTAAAGCTAACCCCTAATTTCCTTTTGTAGTTACAAGTGAGAGGAAGCAGCCAAATTTGGTGTTTGGATAGAGGCTGCTTAAACCATATGACGGGGAACAAGGAACAGTTCCTTTCACTTGAAAACCTCAAAGGAGGAAATGTCTCCTTTGGAAATGGAAAGAAGGGTGAAATTATAGGGGTTGGCAAAGTAGGTAAGGATGACACACGTTCCATCGAACATGCGTACTTGATAGATAGCTTGAAATATAGCCTGATCAGTGTGTCACAATTGTGTGATAGAGGTAACCTGGTTGCTTTCACTTCCACAAAATGTTTTGTGATTAACTTTCTTACTGACAAGATTGTTTTGCAGGGAAAGAGAATGAATAATATCTATGTAATAGACTTGTCCACACTGTCTGAAAATGAACTCACTTTCTTGAGTGTTTTGGACAGTGATCCCCTCCTTTGGCACAAACCACTTGGTCATGAAAGTCTAAATCAGCTTAACAAATTAGTCTCTAAGGACTTAGTGGTGGGACTCCTTATCATTAAGTTCAAGGAAGACAAAGTTTGCGAGGCATGTGAAAGGGGGAAGTAGGTAAGATCCTCATTCAAAAGTAAGAAAATGATCAGTACCACCAGGACGTTGGAACTGGTTCATCTGGATCTGTGTGGTCGAATGAGAACTCTGAGTAGAGGTGGTAAGAAATATGTGATGGTGCTAGTTGATGATTATTCAAGGTTCACTTGGACCTTATTTCTGACATCTAAGGATGAAGCATTTGATATGTTTACCTCATTTGTTAAGAAAACTCAAAAGCAGTTAGGATATCAACTAGCATCAATAAGATCTGACCATGGTACTGAATTTGAGAATGCAAAGTTTGCTGAGTTCTGTGATGAACATGGTATCAATCACAACTTTTCTGCCCCTAGAACCCCACAGCAAAATGGGGTTGTGGAAAGAAAGAATAGAACTCTTGAAGACATGGCAAGAACCATGCTTCTTTCTAGCAAACTACCACACAGCTTCTGGGCAGAAGCAATAAATATTGCTTGCTATATAATCAATAGATGCATGACCAGGCCACTGGTAGAGAAGACTCCTTATAAATTACTTAAAGGGATAAAGCCCAACATATCACATCTTAGGGCTTTCGGATGCAAATGCTTTGTGCACAATAATGGCAAAGATTCCGTAGGTAAATTTGATCCCAGAAGTGATCAGGGAGTATTCTTGGGATATTCATCACATAGAAAAGCCTATAAAGTGTACAATAAAAGAACTATGTGTGTAGAAGAGAATGTGCATGTTGTCTTTGATGAAACTAACACTCTTTATGAGAGATAGGAACTAGAAGATGAGGAGCTTGGACTAGTGAGAAGCAGTGAACACATTGAAGCAGCCACGGGAGATGGAACAGGTGATGGACCAGGTCCAACTACCCCAAACAACATGACAAGGGGAACTCAACATGTGAACCATCGCTCTGATCCTGTTCCAAAATAACAAGACACCATAGAATCATCAAGAAGTGAACAATTGGTGCTCAAACAACACAGATATTAAACTTCTCACCCTCTTAAGAACATCATAACAAATTTGTCATCCGGAATCAAAATAAGAGCCTCCTTGAAAAATCTGTGTGCGTTTGATGCCTTTCTATCCTTAATCGAACCAAAGAATATTGTTGAAGCCCTACAAGATGCTGATTGGGTAAATGCCATGCAAGAAGAGCTAGATCAGTTTGAAAGAAGTCAAGTATGGCACTTGGTACCCAGGCCACTAGACAAATCAGTGATTGGCACAAAGTGGGTCTTCAGGAACAAGCTCGATGAGGATGGAACTGTTACAAGAAACAAGGCCAGACTGGTTGTTCAAGGGTATAGTCAAGAAGAGGGAATTGACTATGATGAGACCTTTGCCCCTGTGGCAAGACTGGAGGCAGACTTCTTATAGCATTTGTTGCACATATGGGATTCATTCTCGATCAGATGGATGTTAAGAGTGCCTTTCTCAATGGCTATTTGAAGGAAGATGTATTTGTCTAACAACCTACAGGTTTTGAAAGGAAGGAGTCACCTGACCATGTATAAAAACTTGACAAGGCTCTCTATGGTCTCAAACAAGCACCTAGAGCATGGTATGAGCGGCTATCAAAATTCCTGCTAGAACATGGGTACAAACAAGGCAAAATTGACAGTACCTTTTTCTTAAAGGAAAAGGGTAAAGAACTCCTGGTTGTGCAAATATATGTGGATGATATTATATTTGGGGCAACTTCTGAAAAACTGAGTAAGGAATTTGTTACACTTATAGGGAGTGAGTTTGAGATGAGCATGATGGGTAAGCTAAACTTCGGCTTGCAAATCAAGTAAACCCTCAATGGAACAATGATCCATCAACAAAAGTATGTGAAAGAACTGCTCAAGAAGTTTAAAATGGAGGACTTAAAGGAAATAGACACCCCCATAGCCACAACTACAAAATTGGATGTGGATGAACCTAGTTTATCCTTTGATTAAAAGCTATACAGAGGGATGATTGAGTCTCTATCATATCTTACTGCCAGTAGACCTGATATTGTGTTCAGTGTAGGACTGTGTGCTGTTGATACCCAATTATTCCCAAATTATTTTTCAAACTTGCATATAAGCTTTCAAAATCACTCTTTAAAATAATGAGTATTTTTCCCTATTTTCCCTATTTTATTAAATTATTTTCATGTTTATTCAATATTTCATATTTAAATAATTATTCATAAATTATGTTACAAATAATATCAAAAATGTTTCCCAGCTCAGTATGCTGTTTTTCTCCATTAGAATCCAATTATTTCACAAATTAGCCAATTGGGTCTCATTTAATTTTTAGTTACAGTGATTTTACAATTATAGCCCGATTGAATACTTTGTATTGTTTTAATTCGAAACTTATGCATTTTTACACTTAATATTATTTAATTACTGTAGTTTCACCTATTTAAATTTCATTTCATTTTTTTATACAATTATTAGCTATTTTTACTAATCATTTATCTACTTTTTATTGGTATTTAACAATTAGCCCCCTTTTATTTAAAACATAGCCAAAATTATATCCAACCCATCTGATTTCATTAACCCAATAAACCTCAGCCCAAACCCAATTCCATACCCGGCCCAACCCCGAATTAATCTGAGTCGTTGATCAAAGTAGATCAACGGCCCAGATTTTCCTTACCTTAATTAATTCAAACGACCCCCCTCACCAACCCCTCATTTCTGTCGAGACCCTTCATCTCTCTATCTCTCCAAGTCTCTAGAGACTTCTGTCTCTCAGTCTCCGATAAAGCTCCTCCGCCTTCCTCCGGCCATCTCCGACCACCATCCTTTCGACTTCAAGCCTCCATGAGGTCTCCTCCTTCATCTCTAAAGCCCTCGAGGGTCTGGGCCCTGCCGACTTGCACCTGGTGCTCCTGCTTTGGTTGTTTCCGGCCTCTCCGGTGGGGTTTTGGACACCACCACGCCATATCCACCACGATCTTTGAGTTTCACGACAGGTTCTCCAGTTATCTCTGATTCTCCCTGAAACCCTAATTTTTGCCTAAACCTCTCAGATCTCTGGTATTTTAACGATTCGAGCCTATTTCTTTATGTTTTACATTGTTCTTGACTCAGTCTTTAAGAATATTCAATTTTTAAACGTTTTACTTCCTTTTTAAAACTAGGGTTTCTCAGAACCTTTTTATGCTTGTTTTAAACTGAGTTTCTCCTTGCTTTTAAGTCTGTTCTCTGTATATCATGATGATTCTGTGATTTTACTATCTTTTATCTTGCTTGTGTTAAAAACCCTAATTTTCTCTAGACTTTTATGTTTGGTTCTGTATATTGGCATGACTGCTCGTTTCTCTTTGCTTATGTTTCTGTGGTTATCTGCCTCAAACATGTTTACTGATTCCTATCAGCTTAACTCATACCACCACTATGTTCCTATGTCTATCTCGATTGTTCAGACTTGCATCTTTCTACTAGCACTTGTTTAACCGCTTGCTCACTATATCTGGTCACTCTTATCTATTTATATGATGAATATAGAATTGTGGATCCTTATTTGATTGATTCCGGATTCCATATTTTGGGGTTTGATTGACAGGTTTTCCTTTAAACCCTCAATTTGTATTCAAAATTAACTAATTCGCCTGTGGTACTTTATTCTTATTGTCTATTTCCTTAATTAGATTTTTTTTTTGAACTTAGACTTGATTGTTTACTCTGTACTTAATAAAGTTTGATCCTTTCCTTATTTAGTCTTATGCTGACTTTATTTTACCTTATATGCTATATGTTTTACCGTTTGAGTTTTTAAATCCCATGACTTAAGGGAACCGTGTCTTAATTTTCACACTGATTGATTCTAACTTCTTTTATTACCATGCGATTGTGATTCTTACCATACTTTGCTACTCGTTTTTCAACTATAAAAAGCCTTAGTTTTTCACAAACACAGAGACATACTTGTGATTAAGAATTCTCTCTCACATTAAAGCTCTATGCTCTATTATTTTAGTCATTTGTTCTTGATTACTGTTAGCCGGCTATAAGCCAATGCTAACTATTGTTCCCTTTCTCTTGCTCTTTCATTATGCTTGCTTCCTTTTCACTGGTATGTCCTACTTTTAATTTTAACGTTTCACCAACAACATGATCTTCTACTTGTTTCAATTCTTATTGTTCTTAATTTGTTTCTACTTATGGTTCTTCTGTGAAACCTGTAATTACAATTCACTCAGCATGTTATTATCCCCTTGTCATGTGTGTTTTGGGCATATCTATTAACTGTTTTCACAATTGTGTTATACCTCAATCCTCTGACCCTCTCTATGTGACTCCTTCATGGCTGGTTTATGGCTATGACAGAGTAAGCAATCTCTAAGCATGTCCAAACCATTCCTAAATCCTTATTTGAATTGTTACAATTATATATTCTACATGCCCCCACTCCCATTGATCCATGCTTGTAGTATCTGAACCTGTTGTGATTCTGTGTGTACTTTAAACGTTGTTGTGATTCTGTGTGTACTTTAAACGTTATTCTAGACTACTGCTTACCTGTCTCCTCTAAAAAAGAAACTTTTTTTCAAACTGACTCCTTGGTTTATGAACTCTCTTTCAAACTCTTCTATTTTTCAAACTCACTTATGTCACTTCACACTATTCCTAGAAACTTAGGTTCCACCCCCTCAGTGTGAGCATTTCTTAGGGAACCTCGTGAGTTCCCTCTGAACTTTGACACACTGAGGATGGTACTTCCACACTATACATGATTAAAGACTTGGGAATATTGTCTGGGTGCGAGCATTGTCCAGGGACCCACGAAGGCCTTAGGGAACTTGGACGCACCCGGACTATGAAGGGCTATGAAACTCGAAAGGATTGAGGTTCGAAGATATGGGCCTGATTGAGGGCTCCCTATAAAAGTAGCTTCTTATTTTCCTTTTTGTAATGTAATTTATTATCCTGGGTTTGTAATTATCTGTAAATAACCACTTGGGGCTGGATAGTGAATATGGGAGGGGACTATGCATGTTTGATATAGTATGGGTAGAAATCATGACTATAGGATTTACTTAACCTATGTGTGCAATAGTATCACGCGTAGGACATGCTTGCCATGCATTAGAAGCCATGTTTAGGTTGTTTACTTCAGCATCTCTACCATACTCATGTTTATCTTAAAAATCCTGTTCCCAGTCAAATAACTATAAGGACAGTTGCTGTAATGTTATTGCCTCTGCATTTTCACAATTACCACATCTAGAAATCATGTCTTAGGTTTCATAATAACAGTCAAGTATCAATGTGTGCATTAGATACCATGTTACCATAGGATTTACTTTCAGCATCTCTATCTCACGTTTTAATGTTAAGTACTCTGCTGAAACTAGAAAGGCACGTACTAGGTCTAATCACGCCCTTGTATTGCTTGCGTATCTGATAACCTCGCTGAAATATGTTGGAAAAATGTTTTTCTGCATTTTAACTAAAACCGGTTTCATGCTTAATATTCTATCTGCGTGCTCAGATACCATACCCATAGGATTTTTGTTCTCACCACATGTCTTTTAAAATCAAGTCTAAAGACTCGCATTTCCACTGATTTTGTAAAAATGAATATTCAGTATACCTATTCGGACGCCTAGGCAAACCTTAGGCCTAATACTTATTAAAACCAAAATCAACTGTTTTATGTATTGCCTGTATCAACATGGTCTTCAAAACCAATCTCCCTTTTTCCGAAACCCCTTAGAACTTTGTTGTTTGTTACTACCCTCAACTCATGCTTTGCTTATGAAAACTGCTGGATTTTCAAAACATTTACCCTTTTCTGTAATACGTACCAAATCCTTCTGTTTATTTAAATCCCTACTCTGCTTTAAAACTACTGGTTTCTAAAATTATTCACTCACTCCCTTCTACTAAAATTCATTTAAACTGTTGACCCTTGCTCTGTTTTGAACTACTAGATTTCCAAAACCATTCACTCCCTTCTGTAAATCACTCTGCTCATTTCTTAAAAATCCTGCTTTGCCTTCAAATTACTGAGTCTTCAAATCATTCATTTCCTTTGCTAAAACTCATTGAAACCTACTGTTTTCATACTCAAAATTCCTATTTTAAGTTCTGACTTTGAGACCTTTAGTGTGTTTGAGACGTGCCATCTTACGTGTTTATTTGTGGAGGGATGTATGAGCCCCCTTAACTGTTTATGTGAATCCCTTACGTGCAAGTCCTAATTGTTTTATCTGTCGCTTAGAATTTTACCTTTGAAACCTAGAGGTTCAGCCTAGTACTCACCTTGTAAGATTAGCAGTCCTAAACACCCTCTGAGACTTATAGAATGGGATGGGTAATGGCACGCAATAAGCTTTCGTGACCAACACATGCGTTTCTAAATGCTTTTGCGGGGTGGGAAGGGTAGAATACGGATATGATGACCGGTGTGCTAATACCACGTGTAGCTCTGACTATCGGGTATTGCATTGATGTAATCCGTATTACTTCAAACCTAGGATAATTCTCTCAAATGTTTTACACTAATGTTTTTGCAAAACCTTTAATGAAGATTTTATATTTGTTTGAAATCCCCTCTTACATGTGCCTTGTTTGCTATTTGTTTACCGTCCAAATTCACAAAACTACTTGGCTGGGACCCAAAGTTGTGGATCTTGAGGGGTGCCTAACACCTTCTCCTTAGGATAACTTCAGGCCCTTACCCAATCTCTGGTAATGCAAACTAGTTTATGAGTTAGTTATTCTAGGTTCCCTAACGCACCATAAAATCGTTAGGTGGTGACGCTTCCTTAAACATTTTCCTTTAAGGAGTTGTCCAAAATGTCATGAAACTCGATCTCCGCGTACCTAACCCGTGCGAGAAAAAAGGGGGGCGCGACAGCATGGCGACTCTGCTGGGGATTATTCCCTAGACTTTTACCATTACAAGTCGCTTTGTGAATTTGGAACTTTAATTTTGTTAAATGCTTGCACCGTTTCCCATTCCCCGATGTATGTTATTAACTGCCTAATTCCGCAAAGTATTTATTTTGCCTAAACAAAACTGACATATCTTTATGTTTTCTTGATTACTGCTTTCAATTATAACTGTTGTATTTCCCACCTTTACCGCTTCCCTCAATGTGAAAATACCTTCCTACTTGTTTAAATATTATTTATTGCATATCATGATCCGCATTTATATTCCACTCGTGACAACCAAATCCTTTAGCAACGCTTACAATGAGTGGTTGCGGTATTCCAATATTACTACCCCTGAATTCGGAAAAGCATATTTGCGGTAAAACTAGTCGATCAGCGGTGCAGTCGACAGTTCCGTACCTTCCTCCTTGAGGTTTCCGCTCAAGGGTACCGGTCCAAAACCTCCATAGAAACCTTACTCTGTTGAAATGTTGCATGCATCATGGTCAAACCTAGTTAGGCTAACATGTTGTCCACACAAGAGCCTTTAAGATAGCCTAGTCTAAAGTCCATTGGGTTTCCCGGGAACCCGAGCGGACACCCTCACGTTCTGTGCATTTATTTGGAGAACTAAATGCTCTTTGCTAATTATTGATGTTAAATAGTCGAGTCCGGTGGGGGTAAGGGCCTAACCATGTTCGCTTTGCAGAAAATGAGGCATGAAATCCCCAGATTCGGCATGGTCACCAATATCCACCCCAAATTGCTGAACTGGTGGGAAGATCTTAACTCCAACGACACAACTCTCACCAGAAAACACTTGGGCAACCTGCCCTCTCTTTTGGATATTCAGCATAACAAAATGATGATAGAGGCTGCTACCTTATTCTGGGATTGCGATCGGTCGGTATTCCGCTTCGGATACAATGAAATGACGCCGATGCTGGAAGAAATAGGAGGTGTTACCGGTTTGGCTTGGGAATCTCCAGGGTTGCTGATGCCTGAGAACCGCACAGGCCGGGGTTTTCTCAAATTGTTGGGTCTGAAGAAAAATCTGGACTTGGTGTGTTTAAAGGATTCGTACAATCCCTTTTGATTACTTGTACGAAAGGTTCCGTCATAGAAAATCATACCGCACCTATCAAGACGAGTTCGCCCTCACTTCTCTAGGGCACATCCATCGCCGAGTGTTTGCTTTCATGGTCTATTTTCTGGGTTTAATGGTGTTCCTGACAAAGAAGGAGAGGATCCACACTAGGTTGGCCATGGTCACTAAGACTTTAATGGAAGGGATCGACGGGCAAGACTTCAGCATTGTGCCTATGAGTATTGCAGACACATACCGAGCCTTAGAAATGTGTCAACGAGGAGCAAAGCATTTTGAAGGTTGTAACTTATTACTCCAACATTGGCTCACTGAACATCTGCAAAGGGGTGTCTACCGACAAGACATCCATCGGAGAATCTGGGATGACCATATCGCTTTCCATCACCCAAAGCAGATGAACTATATCCCATGCATGTTCGCTCAGCCGAAAAATGCCGAAGGATGGGTTGAGTTACTGGGGAGTTTGACCGAGGACCAGATTTAGTGGATGTTTGAATGGTTCCCAACGGACGAGTTTATCATCCGATTCTGAGATGCTTCATTTTTTATACTGATTGGTTTGAGGGGAACGTACCCATACGTCCCTCTCCGAGTTTTGAGGCAAGCAGGGAGGAGGCAGGTTATACCTAGGGTTGAGAAGATGAGCCATCTTCGAGCAGACTTCTAGGATGACGACAACCCTCACAAGTTCCAAGCCCAGCATTTGTGGCACTGCAAGATTGTGCTTGAGAAAGACACCATCGAGCCAGACATGTATCATGCCGGTTGTACTCCTTTCTATCTAAGCTGGTTAGAAGGAGATATGGAGGGTTGATTCGAGCCAGGATTCGCTCAGGGTCATCGGGTTATAGATGAGAAGGCCGAAGCGCAAGTTCAGTTCAACAATCTACGCAAGAGGCTCCGTGAATGTGAGGATAACCACCACCAGATACATGAGTCCAACAAAAAGCTGATTGAGGAATAAAGGATATGAGTATCAGCTCCAACAAGAGGCTAGGGTACTTGGAGCGAGGTATAGTCGAGCTGGAGGAAAAGTTCCTCAAGAGGATCGAGGACTGTAAAAAGGCCGAAGGAGCCGAAGGAGGATATCTAGCCAGGACATACTTATTGCTGGGGATTCGCAAGTTGGGAAAGCTTATCGAAGGGAGCAAGAATGCCGAATCTGGGGAAGGTCCTTCTGGGACCAAGTTGTCACGACCCAAAATCTATGGGTCGTGATGGCGCCGGACACCACTGTCGGGCAAGCCAATTCCTTAATTCGTAATAATACCTTCTTGTTTAAAAAATTTCAAAATCGTTACCTTTATCTGCATTTCATAATACGACAGGAAATTAATTTATTGTAATAAGATATATCTCATCATATTCCCAGAACCCGGTGACACAAGTACATGAGATACTTCTAAGAATTTATACAATTAACAATGCTTGTCCGAGAAACAAATTGGACAAAGACTATAAAGATAAAAATGTAAATACATAGAATGGAGACTCTGCCAGCTGCGGAACGCCTCCGGATGAATGCATCTCGTATAAGTCTCCAAGTCAATCCCTATACTATAAAGGTACCTGTGCAACAAAATGCACAGAAAGTGTAGCATGAGTTCACATACATATATGTACCCAGTGAGTATCCCGTCTAATCTCGAAGAAGTAGTGACGAGAGGTCGACTCGACACTCACTAAGGTCCAACAATAGCAATATGACAGAATATGATGAAAGTAGTAGGCATATGAAGACAATTAAGCAACAAATTACACATATAAAGCACTGAAGTTTGAGTAATTTCTGGAAAATACGTAAATACCTATTTTCATCCCCATTTTCCTCAATTATCAAAATAGATGACAATTTCCACTTTCTTTTCCTCAGATTGCCTGACAAATCCATATCTTTGAGATAGTACCAAATAAATATTAAGTACATAGGTGTAAGACAATAAACAATAGGTGCATATCAAATAGGGTAATCCAAGTGATAACTGAAAAGGAACACCAATGTATCTTACCCATCTCTCGACAAATACCTGATAGTCCAGTTATAAGTGACTCAGAACTCAAGTGATCATATACATACCAGGACAAGACAACCGGCCGGAGTCATAAGGGTGGTCATAGGGACTCAGGTCATAAGCTAACCCAAGATCGCGAATCATACATGCGACTCGCGTGCTGACTCGATATACTGATAAGCTGACCCACAATCGCGCATCGTACCTGCGACTCGGGTGCTGACTCGATATAGTAATAAGGTGATCCACGATCGCGCATCATACCTGCGACTCGTGTGCTGACTCGATATATTAATAAGCTGACCCACGATCGCACATCATACCTACGACTCGTGTGCTGACTCGATAACAAGTGCACATATATATATATATATATATATATATAAGTATATGTGTGTACCAACTCAACAGTGAATTCAACAGTACTGTTCCAATACCACGGATAGTCAACTGGGATTTAAATCATAAGGTTTCACATTTCCATATCACCTCAACAGTAATTACAACTCATAACGCGTACAAAGTTACAATTAAGGAACATAGAGGTCTACTTGTGAGTCCTAAAGCTACTCGACATAGCAATATAGTCGCCACGTACGGACTCTCGTCACGTGGTACGTATGCGGCCCCCACAACATGTACACATAGAAACCAAGGAACCTATGGGGACATTTCCCCCTTACAAGATTGAAAAGGAGACTCACCTCGTGTCGAATCTACCCATCGGACCAAGAACGACGCAACTCCGAACTCTAAACCTGAAGAATCATAACTGGAGTAGGAAAAATCCGTATAATATTCTTGGCGAAGATTGCACCGTACTCTTTTAGAACTGCAAAACTCTTACGTTGTTAGGCTTCTAATAACTCTTGTTCGAATCACTTGGTTGCAAGAATTTTCTGTTGAAACTTGAAGAATGGCTAATATTTTGTTATGAAGTGTAATATTTTGTAAGGAATAGTAAGAATCTTATAGGAATTTTGTAAGGAAATCACATCTGACTGTAGGGTAGGGTGGTTTGTATTGAAAATGTTAGAGATGAAATGGTTTGTAACTAAAAATTTTGTTGAAAAGCGTGAGGGTTTTTAACGCCTGCTTTGAAAAATGCCTAAATTAAGAATAAAGTTATGTCATTTCTTACTTGATCCAACTCACCAAACTTGCTAAATGTCTTATACGTAAGTGCTATATGTATGCCACCTTTCAATCAAGATTATGAGTCATTTACTTTGAATATGGGGCTGCCACATCATACTATCTAATACTTATCCAATATTTTTAATTAATTTAATTAGGTAATATTTCGCTACCCGGTAATTAACCAACTACCAGCATAATTAAGAATTGCCTCAAATTACTTATAATACTACTCACTTTTAACACACCTTATATACTTTACTATCATGGCCATGTGGTACCTTATATGGTACTAGTCCATAAATGACATAACAGAACTATTCCCGATCCCGGAATTCCATTCGGATCCCAATAACATAAAATAACGTTCCAAACAAAATTTCAAACTTAAGGAAATTCTTATTTCTTTATTGGGCTCCGAAATGCTTCCGGGTCATCGAAAACCCGTTGCGAACATACGCCCAAGTCTGAAATCGTCATACGAAGCTACTGGAGCTGTTGGAACTTGATTCCAAGGTCGTTTTCTTAAAATATTGACCGAAGTCAAATTTTGCCAAAAAGGCCAACCTTAAGGAACCAAGTGTTCATATAGCACTCTAAATACTTCCAAATCTCGAACCACCCGTCCCCGCAAGTCATAAATCACAAGAAGCCGCTATGGGAAGTCTCGAGGTAGGGGAACGGGGTCCGATAACGCAAAACGACCGGTCGGGTCGTTACACTCTCCCCCACTTAAAAGACGTTTGTCCTCGAACGTGCCAAGAACTGCTTTTGAGTTATTTGGAATCACTGCTTCACACCTCGTGCACCTGCCCGTGCGGTCACAACTCTGCTGAACGCGTAAGCTTGATAAAATCTGAAAATATCCTCCTTTATCCATGCAGCAAGTTCCGAGCTCAGTTCCAACACCAAAAATTCTCTTCCAGGTCTGTTTTCTAATATATGAACAACGTATCAAACACGACACGAGGCACCAGAACACAACTACGTACATTTGCTGGATTAGCACCATACACCGCATAATCCATCATGTAACCACAATAACGCTTCCTGAACCTTAATAGCCAAAATTCTATGAATCTTATGCTCTCAATACACTTTATAAGACATACACATACATCCTGCTATAATGCTGACGATACCATCCCAACAGAGGAGATGTGTAGAAATTCTAACCAATTGCAGAGTTAACAAAACATTGAATCCTTCCTCTTGTCTAAGACCACCATCTCACTACAAGAACTGTCCTTTAATGAATTATGCATTCACTTAATCATATCGCACTGATCCTTGATGCAATAACCTCGTCTCACCCAGTATGAACTGTTCAAGCCATAAATCATCCCAGACATGAACAACCGTCACACATGATACCACAATGCGCCAATATGCCACAACTCAAACATGATACATAAAGAATTGACTCTGGAAGGGACTACAACTCACGTAACTCATACGAACTTTCCTCAGAACACATGAAGTATAACATAAGAGAAATAAATATAGGGAACCATACTCATCATCACATTGTTGCGGCGTGCAACCCGATCCAAATAATATGCCAATACAGCGACAATCCGCAACCCTATGAGAACACAATCTTACATCCCAACTGTAGATGGTGGAACTCCCCCACTTAGCCCTAAGCTACTTCTTGCACCATTCTAGACACTGCTGAGATCCTTTCTCCTCTGTTAACAAAATCTTGCTCAACCAATCTGTCAAATTCTTCTAAATTCTCCTGCTAGCATCCCATTAATACTCAAATTCTCTAGCATCCTTCACATATTCGGCCTCCTACCGAATAGCCACTTGAATCCCTTGAGAAACTTTGCCAGTCACACAATCGGTAACCTACTCATAGGGGATAACCCACCTGTGGAATTCACCAACTGACACTTTCCAAAAATGCTACGGCGCACACCGTCCGCAACATCAATACTTCACCCTAAGCTTGTTCTCATTCACCAACTTTACCTGTCCATTCGCTTCTCATGGACACCTACTAAATGTTCTACAACATCTTCAAATTTACCGCCATATAGCATCCTTCCTCGTCCCTAACCACACTCCCCTGTTGCATCTAACTTTACGCCGATAACAAATAGTTCAAATTAAGGTCGGGGACCTAATCCCTGTCACCTAAAATTCTCAAACCATTCCAACTCCTTCTCAAGGTAGGAAGCCATCTTACCACTGAACTCATAGGCTACACTGCTACTCTCCCCCTTAGTTAAACTCATTCATTTAAGCAACTACCCGACTTCCGTCTCTGACGCCTGGCATCTAGATATTTAGCCGCCACCTGACACTTCTCATATGTCTTTTCTCCCTTCATCGCATGCTTCTCAATTGCGGCCTCAATTCAATATCATTCTCTGTGGCTCTTGAAACAGCAGACCACCACGACTTCAAACTCCCCGAAGATCGTCTTTCTCAAGTTGCCTTTATTAGAAGTAACTATTCAATTCTGAACCACTACACACCACGATCTCTGGCAACCGCTTCTTCAACACTCTAACCCAATGCAACCACAGAGCTATAACACCGTAGAACTTAACGCTTGCTATTTGATCAAAAAATGATTCCACAACACAGGTTAATACTCCACCTTGCTCATTAACATTAAGTCTTACTGCCTTACAACCCGAACAAGATCGTTCATAGTCCAAATGCCTTTTCTCTCCCGAAACTCAAATACAGGAATCTCGAAACCCACTCTGAGAAGACCTCCCTTCGAGCCATTCATCACCCTGACATATGGGCAAGCATTTTACCATCATAACAATGCCGTGCGATAACCGACTGTAAGCATCTTAACATCCTGAGCATAGTCTCAAGGCTCCCAGACGCACAACTACTGAGCTGGATTAACATAATATTCTTTTGTAGGTCGATAGCAACAACCTAATCAACTATGTACGGAACCATCACGCATCATATCTATATCACCATTACAACTACTCGAACCCTCAATTCTTATCAAGCGCTTCGCGACGCGTAAGATTGAGTAGAAAGAAACATAGGCATAAGCCTTAAGGGAATCAAATCACACGACGTGGAATCAAGAAGGGAAGTACTCCTACAGCCCCGTAGCCTCTCGAAGATAAGTACAAACGTTTCCGTACCGATCCGCAAGACTCTACTAGACTTGCTCATGACTCGTGATACCTAGGGGAACCTAAAGCTCTGATACCACGTTGTCACGACCCAAAATCTATGGGTCGTGATGGCGTCGGACACCACTGTCGGGCAAGCCAATTCCTTAATTCGTACAAATACCTTCCTGTTTAAAAAATTTTGAAATCGTTACCTTTATCTGCATTTCATAATACAACAAGAAATTAATTTATTATAATAAGATATATCTCATCACATCCCCAGAACCCGGTGACACAAGTACATGAGCAACTTCTAAGAATTTATACAATTAACAATGCTTGTCCGAGAAACAAATTGGACAAAGACTATAAAGATAAAAATGTAAATACATAGAAGGGAGACTCTGCCAGCTGCGGAACGCCTCCGGATGAATGCAGCTCGTATAAGTCTCCAAGTCGATCCCTGTACTATAAAGGTACCTGTGCAACAAAATGCACAGAAAGTGTAGCATGAGTACACATACATATATGTACCCAGTGAGTATCTCGTCTAATCTCGAAGAAGTAGTGACGAGAGGTCGACTCGACACTCACTAAGGTCTAACAATAGAAATATGACCGAATATGATGAAAGTAGTAGGCATATGAAGACAGTTAAGCAACAAATTACACATATAAAGCATTGAAGTTTGAGTAATTTCTGAAAAATACGTAAATACCTATTTTCATCCCCTTTTTCCTCAATTATCAAAATAGATGAGAGTTTCCACTTTCTTTTCCTCAAATTGTCTGAAAAATCCATATCTTTGAGATAGTACCAAATAAATCTTAAGTACATAGGTGTAAGACAATAAACAACAGGTGCATATAAAATAGGGTAATCCAAGTGATAAATGAAAAGGAACACCAATGTATCTTACCCTCTTCTCGACAAATACCTGACAGTCCAGTTAAAAGTGACTCAGAACTCAAGTGATCATATACATACCAGGACAAGACAACCGGCCGAAGTCATAAGGGTGGTCATAGGGACTGAGGTCATAAGCTAACCCACGATCGCGAATCATACATGTGACTCGCGTGCTGACTCGATATAGTAATAAGCTGACCCACGATCGCGCATCGTACCTGCGACTCGTGTGCTGACTCGATATAGTAATAAGCTAACCCACGATCGCGCATCATACCTGCGAATCGTGTGTTGACTCGATATAGTAATAAGCTGACCCACGATCGCGCATCATACCTACAACTCGTGTGCTGACTCGATAAAACGTGCATATATATATATATATATATATATATATATAAGTACATGTGTGTACCAACTCAATAGTGAATTCAACAGGATTGTGCCAATACCACGGATAGTCAACTGGGATTTAAATCATAAGGTTTCACATTTCCATATCACCTCAACAGTAATTACAACTCATAACACGTACAAAGTTACAATTAAGGAACATAGAGGCATGCTTGTGAGTCCTAAAGCTACCCGACATAGCAATATAGTCGCCACGTACGGACTCTCGTCACGTGGTACGTACGCGGCCCCCAGAACATGTACACATAGCAAACAAGGAACCTATGGGGACATTTCCCCCTTACAAGTTTGGAAAGGAGACTCACCTCGTGTCGAATCTACCTATCGGACCAAGAACGCGCACACAACTCCGAACTCTAAACCTGAAGACTCGTAACTGGAGTAGGAAAAATTCGTATAATATTCTTGGCAAAGATTGCACCGTACTCTTTTAGAACTGCAAAATTCTTACGCTGTTAGGCTTCTAATTAATCTTGTTCGAATCACTTGGTTGCAAGAAGTTTCTGTTGAAACTTGAAGAATGGCTAATATTTTGTTATGAAGTGTAATATTTTGTAAGGAATAGTAGGAATTTTGTAAGGAAATCACATCTAACTGTAGGGTAGGGTGGTTTGTATTGAAAATGTTAGAGATGAAATGGTTTGTAACTAAAAAATTTGTTGAAAAGCGTGAGGGTTTTTATTGTCTGCTTTGAAAAATGCCTAAATTAGGAATAAAATTATGTCATTTCTTACTTGATTCAACTTACAAAACTTGCTAAATGTCTTATACGTAAGTGCTATATGTATGCCACCTTTCAATCAAGATTATGAGTCATTTACTTTGAATATAGGGCTTCCACATCATACTATCTAATACTTATCCAATATTTTTAATTAATTTAATTCGGTAATATTTAGCTACCCGGTAATTAATCAACTACTCGCATAATTAAGAATTATCTCAAATTACTTATAATACTACTCACTTTTAACACACCTCATATACCTTACTATCATGGTCATGTGGTACCTTATATGGTACTAGTCCATAAATGACATAACGGAACAATTCCCGGTCCCGGAATTACGTTCGGATCCCAATAACATAAAATCACGTTCCAAACCAAATTTCAAACTTAAGGAAATTCTTATTTCTTTATTGGGCGCCGAAATGCTCCCGGGTCATCGAAAACCCGTTCCGAACATACGCCCAAGTCTGAAATCATCATATGAAGCTACTGGAGCTGTCGGAACTTGATTCCGAGGTCGTTTTCTTAATATATTGACCGAAGTCAAACGTGGCCAAAAAGGCCAACCTTAAGGAACCAAGTGTTCCTATAGCACCCTAAATACTTCCAAATCCCGAACAACCCGTCCCCGCAAGTCATAAATCATAAAAATCCGTTATGGGAAGTCTCGAGGTAGGGGAACGGGGTCCGATAACGCAAAACGACCGGTCGGGTCGTTACACAAGTAGATAGGGGTTGTCTTTTATTTTGTCTCCTTTGATGTAATAAGGCCATCATCCAATAGTCACTTTTATTTTTCGCATATTTGGAGTCGTTTTGAGATTTGTCTATTTTTATCATTAATAAAATGAGGCATTTAGCATTTCAAGTTCTCCAAATTAATTTATCGCTAGGCCTACCTCGGGCGCAAAGAGGTTCCCCAACTTAGGATGTGTTTTACATTTCCGCATTACGTGTTTAAATTACCGCTATATTCTTTATAATCCTCACTGACTTGGTTACCTTTTTTTTGTCGTTTTTTTTTCTGTTCTTTTCTTATTATTCCCCTTCCCAAAGGTTAGTTCATGCATTATGGCATCATCAGTCTATTGCACAAGATCCAAGGCCCCTCATCCTACTCCTCCTCCTAGTCCTCCCAGGGGCAAAGACAAAGGCAAAAGTAAGATGGAAGAATCCAGCGGCGCCATATAGAAAAATAGGGTTGAATGGGTAGAGGCCACTGATGGCTGGGGTATTTAGGTTTTGCATGAGAACATTTCACCACTAGAACAAAAGCTGCTGAAATTTCAAGGACATAACTAGGCTCTGCACATAACCGTGCAATGCGAAGATTATTTCATAACCAGGATTCTTGTCGACGGAGGGTCCAGTCTTAACATATGTCCGCTCATAACACTCAAGAAGTTGGGTAAGGGACTACATGAGATAAAGTACAGAGCGATCAATGTGAAAACCTTCGACGGTTCTCAAAGGTCTACCATGGGAGAGATCAGTCTATGCTTACAGATGGGACCAACCTGGTTTGAGGTAGACTTTCAGGTGATAGATATTCCAGCATCCTACAATTTGTTGTTAGGACGACCATGGATCCATGCCGCTAGGGCTGTGGCCTCAACGTTGCATCAGGCAGTGAAGTTTGAGTTGAACCATCAGGAGGTAATCATTCACGGCGATGGTAGCAACCCTATCTATAGCCGTCAGACTATTCCTCTGATCAATGGAAGAAGAAAGCTGGGTGGAGGAACCTACCACCATATCGAGCGGGTCAATGCTGTCGACAAGGACCAATGGTGGGATAACAAGATTGCAAGTATGATGAATTGGCGAGGGTATGATCCTGGCAAGGGACTCGACAAGAACCTTCATGGGATCCCTAAACCCATCAAGCTCAAGAAACATGGTACCACTTTCGGTCTGGGGTATGAGTATACATGGGAAGAATTCAAAAACTGGTAGCCCCCATGGCGCGGTCACTATTACCCCTTGGAGCAGCCAATACCTTATTTGGAGCAGACTTTCCAGCAGGCTGATGTCATCTATGGGACCGATGAAGAAGAAGCACTGGCGGCAATGAGGAACTTGTTTCTTGACGACAGGGACATGTATTGTTGTGTTGTTTTCGAGGAGGAAGGGGAGGAAGGCCCTTCCATACAGGCAGTGAGCAAGGGAACATATCAGAGGAACTGGTCTGTCCAGAGGACCAAAGCTCGTCGAGCCTCGGGGTAGCAAGGCTAAAAACAAGCATTTATTGTTTTATTTACTAAGTGATTTTCCCTTTCGACATTTTTTCCATTCCTGCAATAAGATTTCGATGTTCAAAACAGTTATTGAATTTATCAAAGCATTTTTCATTTCCTTATGAATCTTATATTTATTTGCTCCTGTTTTCTCCCATTACTTTATCTATACAACATTACTATTACTTATCTTGATGAACCGATGACTGTGACGTGCAATGAGACAACGCAGCAAACGGACATTGATTCAGAGGAAGATGATATACCCGAAGAGATTGTCAAGGAAATTGAGAACTTTGAGATCAGATCTAAGTCCAACCTGGACGAGACTGAAGTTATCAATCTAGGGAATTCAGAGAACGTCAAGGAAACACGCATCAACATTCATTTGTCGCCATCAGAAAAGAAGGAATACACAGAGTTTTTGAAGGAGTATGAGGACATATTCGCTTGGTCGTATGATGACATGACTGGTCTAAGTACATCTATTGTGGCTCACAAACTACAAATCAATCCAATGTGTCCACCGTTAAAGCAAAAGCTCAAAAAGTTCAAACCCGACATGAGTTTGAAAATCAAAGAAGAAATTACCAAGCAGATCAATGCTAATGTTCTCCGGGTAGTTGAGTACCCGACATGGTTAGCTAACATTGTACCTGTGCCGAAGAATGACGGGAAGGTCAGAGTCTGTGTCGACTACCGGGATCTCAACCGGGCCAGTCCGAAAGATGACTTCCTTTTGCCAAATATACACATTCTGATTGACAACTGCGCCAAACATGAGTAACAATCATTCGTAGATTGCTTCGCTGGTTATCCTCAAATTTGGATGGATGAAGAAGATGCTGAGAAAACGGCGTTCATTACGCCATGGGGAGTGTACTGTTACAAGATGATGCCATTCGGCCTAAAGAACGAAGGGTCCATGTCACGACCCAAAAATCCCACATTCGGGCCATGACTGCGTCTAACGTTGAACCCGCTAGAC
>ML278832.1:0-60967 GCA_005239495.1 Nicotiana undulata
GAAACGAGCCTTAATCTAAGCAATATGGTATAAAATGTGCCGAAATTCTCCGGCACATCAAGGCCAAGGAAAAGGTGAAGGAGACCCCAAAAGCTCCTCCATCAATTCCTAGACCTAATCCTCCATTTCCTCAAAGGCTTGTACGAAGGGTTGATGATGGAAAGTTTGAAAATTTCTATGACATCTTGAAACAATTATCGGTGAACATCCCATTCTTGGAGGCTTTCCAAGAGATGCCGGGGTTTTCCAAGTATTTGAAAGAGTTGATGACAAAGAAGAGAACAACAAAGAATGAGGTGGTAAATTTGACTCATCGGGTAAGCTCGATAATTGCTACATCAACCGTGGAGAAAAAGGGAGACCTGGGGGCTTTTACTATCCCATGCACCATTGGGTTGAGAGATTTTTCTAGAACACTTTGTGACAATGGTTCTAGTATAAATTTGATGCCTCTTGCTATCTACAAGAAAGCGGGATTGGGGTTGCCAAGACCAACTAGCATGCGTTTACAAATGGCCGATCGATCAATTAAGAACCCGTGGGCATTGTTGATGATGTTTTAGTGAAGGTGGGGAAGTTCCTCCTCACGGACGATTTTGTCATCTTGGATTGTGCGGTAGACAAAGAGATTCCTATCATTCTAGGAAGACCATTCCTTGCAACGGGAAGATCATTAATGGACTCGGAACGACATGAAATCAAATTCTGGGTGAATGATGAAAAAGTCACATTCCAAGTAAGCAAGGGTTTGAAATTGCCAAGCGCATACGAGGGAATCTCGGTAATTGATGTTGTTGATGAGGTGAAAGATTCCGTTGAGATGAAAATAGAAGAAGACGGCCTCGGCGAGGCATTGGCAGCAATTTTGGTGAACTTTGATGATGAAAACATTGAGGGGTATGTGGAGATAGTCAACGCATTGGAAGGGCGTGGATCTTATACATATGCACCAAGGAAGTTTTCTCTTGACTTAGAGAATCGAGCAACCCCTCTCGCAAAGCCTTCAATCATGGAGCCACCACACCTTGAGATCAAACCACTTCCATCGCACTTGAGGTACAAATTTCTTGGCTCTAATAATACTTTACCGGTAATCGTGTCTTCTTTGTTGAAGGATGTGCAGGTTGATGAATTGTTAAATGTCTTGCGGGAGCACCGACAAGCGCTTGGATGGACAATAGCGGACATCCGAGGAATCCCCGCCGGAATATGCGAGCACAAAATTCAATTGGAAGAAAGGAGCAAACCAAGTGTGTAGCATCAAAGAAGATTAAATCCTTCAATGCAAGAGGTGGTCAAGAAGGAGATAATCAAATGGTTGGACGCCGGGGTTGTCTACCCCATTGCGGATAGCCCGTGGGTAAGTTCGGTCCAATGTGTGCCAAAGAAGGGAGACATGACGTGATTCACAATGAAAAGAATGAACTTATCCCTACTCGTACGGTCATCGGATGGAGAGTATGCATGGACTACCGGAAGCTTAAGAATGCCACTTGCAAGGATCATTTCCCTATGCCTTTTATTGATCAAATGCTTGATCGGCTAGCGGGAAGATCTTTCTATTGCTTCCTTGATGGGTATTCCGACTACAATCAAATCAACATAGCCTTGGAAGATCAAGAGAAAACCACCTTCACTTGCCCATACGGAACCTTTGCTTTTAGTCGGATGCCCTTTGGGTTGTGCAATGTTCCGGCCACATTTCAACGATGTATGATGTCCATCTTCTCCGATATGGTGGAGGACTTCTTGGAAGTTTTCATGGATGATTTCTTGGTGGTAGGTGATTCTTTCGAGCATTGTCTTGACAACCTCCGACAAGTGCTAAAACGGTGTGAGGAAACCAATCTTGTGCTCAATTGGAAAAAATGTCACTTCATAGTGGATGAAGGGATTGTGTTGGGGCACAAAATTTCAAAAAGGGGCATTGAGGTCGATCGGGCGAAGATTGAGGTCATCTCCAAACTCCCTCCTCCAACTTCGGTAAAGGGCATCCGAAGCTTTCTTGGTCATGCCGGCTTTTATCGGCGCTTTATCAAGAACTTTTCAAAAACTGCAAATCCTATGTGAAAACTCCTTGAAAAAGACGCCAAGTTCGTGTTCGATGATGAATGCCTCAAAGCATTTGAGGAGCTTAAAGAAAAGCTCACCACGGCCCCCATTATTGTCACACCGGATTGGTCTCTCCCATTTGAGCTTATGTGTGACGCCAGTGGTGTAGCTATTGGAGTGGTTTTGGGTCAAAGGCACAAAAAAGTTCTTCACCCCATCTATTACGCAAGCAAAACTCTCAATAGTGCCCAAATGAACTACACAGTGACGGAGCAAGAGCTCCTTGCTATTGTATATGCTTTTGAGAAATTTCGGGCTTATCTTTTGGGATCCAAGGTGGTAGTCTATACAGATCATGCTGCTCTTCACTATCTTATGGTGAAGAAAGATGCCAAGCCAAGGTTAATCCGGTGGGTCCTTCTATTGCAAGAATTTGACTTTGAGGTCAAAGACCGGAAAGGCACTGAAAATCAAGTTGCGGACCACCTCTCTTGAATTGAAGAAAATGGGCGCCCGAAAGATGACCTAGATATTGATGATGCCTTCCCTGATGAGCATATTTTGGCATTATCTTCTTCATCAGCTCCTTGGTATGACGATATTGCAAATTATTTGGTGAGTGAGCTTATTCCAGAGGGCTTGGAAGCATATCAGAAGAAAATGTTTTTGAGGGACTGCCGTCAATACTACTGGTAGGAACCATTTTTGTTCCGCATCTGTGCGGACAACATTATTAGAAGATGTGTCCTGGAAGAATAAGTGATGCCAATTCTAAAGGCATGTCATGACTCACCCGTGGGGGGTCATCATGGAGGGAATCAGACGGAAGCAAAAGTGCTTGAATGCTGATACTATTGGCCATCTCTCTATCATGATGCTAACCAAATTGTCCAAGCCTGTGACCAATGCCAACGACAAGGATCAATCTCCAAGAGACACGAAATGCCAATGAACTTTGTGTTGGAGGTTGAGATTTTTGATGTGTGGGGCATCGACTTCATGGGACCCTTTGTAAGTTCTTGTGGGATGAAGTACATTCTTGTAGTTGTGGACTATGTGTCCAAATGGGTTGAAGTCGTTTCCTAGCCAAACAATGAGACTAGGAGTGTAACCGCATTCTTGGAAAGGAACATTTTCACACGGTTCGGCACTCCTAGAGCAATTCTCATCGACGATGGTTCCCACTTTTGTAAAAAGGCTTTCAATGGGCTATTGGAGAAGTATGGTGTCAAGCACAAGGTGGCGACGCCTTATCATCCCCAGTCGAGTGGCCAGGTAGAAGTATCCAACCGGGAGATTAAAAACATCCTAGAAAAAATAGTTAATGCACACTGGACCGACTGGTCAAGGAAGCTGGATGATGCATTATGGGCCTACCGAACAGAATACAAAAATCCCCTAGGTGCTTCTCCCTACAGGCTAGTTTTCGGAAAAGCATGTCATTTACCCGTGGAGCTTGAGCACAAAGCCATGTGGGCCCTCAAGAAATTAAACCTGGATTGGAATGAAGCTGCAAATTTGAGGCTCAATCAACTCAATGAAATGGAGGAATTCCGTTTCCATGCTTATGAGAGCGCATCTATGTATAAAGAGAGAATGAAGGTCGTCCATGACAAGAAGATCTTGAAGCGGGAGTTCCACACTGGTGACTTGGTGTTACTCTTCAATTCCCGACTCAAACTCTTCCTGGGAAAACTCAAATCCAAATGGTCTGGTCCTTTCAAAGTGGTGAATGTCTCTCCATTTGGTGCTGTGAAACTAGCAACTGAGGACGGACTTCGTATGTTCAAAGACAATGGCCAACGCATAAAACACTACTTGGGTACAAATAGCGAGAGGCATGTTGTAGAACAATTGGCTCTCAAGGATGGTCTGTGCCCCACTGATGAATGATTCCAAGGGAATACCAACTTCGTCGTGCCACGATGTTAAATCAAGCACTTCATGGGAAGCAACCCATGCGTGGTAACGCACTTTTGTCTTTTTAATTTTTGATTTTTCAATAAATGTGATTCTTTGGGGAAATTTAAAGGGTGTGTGAGTGCAGGTAGTTCAAAGGAACATAGAAACAGGGTAAGATTGCAGGAGAAGGGCAAGCAAGGAAAATTTGGCCAGTCTGCGACGCATATGCAATCGCATTTCATCTCTGCAGTCCGTATTGTGGTCGCAGACGTAGGCAGATTGTTTAGGAAAAAATCATGTCAACTCTGCGATGCTTAGGTGCACTATGCAAACTGCATTTGTTGTATGCGATCTCATATCGCACCGCACTTTGAACTCCGGCAAGATAATGAATAGACCACCGCATAACAGATATGCGGTCGCATATCACGTTATGCGGTCCCACACTCACCGCAGATCCAGGTAAGTACTTCACCCACCGTCATTCTTACTTAAATAAAAATAGCACAAATTATAAAATAAAAAAACCGACACCCAACAAAAGAGTAACGGTTGAAATAACATCTTCTTCAAGGATTCACATTCCATCTTTGTGCACTTCACTACTCATCTGGTATGTATCCTCCCCATCTTCTCCATCCCTTGTTCATTTTTGTTCTATTGTTCCTTAGTTATTTTATCTGTATGAGAATTGAAGTTCAGAATTTTCGTGTTCTCTTTTGTGTTTTTCCATCTGGGTCTGAGTGTAATCATAAAAGGGAGGGGGAAAGGGTAGATTTTAACTGAAAATCAGGCTTGGGAAGTTTGGAATAAAAAATCCTCCATGGTTAGGGCTCAGAAATTGAATTTGAAGGGTTCTGCGGTCCGCATTTTGACTATGCGGACCGCATTTGTGTCACAGTTTGAGCCCTAGGTCCGGTGAGGAAGACAGACTATGCGACGCGTCTGACATTGCATAGTCGAAATGCGGATCGCATTTGCATCGCATTCTTGCACAGTATACCTCCCAAGCCGGCCCCTATTTTGCGACCAGTCTGCGATCGCAGACTCACCTCTGCGGTGGGTTCTACGATCGCATATTATTCTTACATTTTTTAACACAATTCTGCAATGACTATGTGAATTGCATAGTGGATATGGGACCGCATATGTCATCGCATTATTGAATTTTCTTAAGCTATGAACACTTCTGCGACGTGTCTGCGGTTCGTATTGTGGTTATGCGATCGCATACCTCGTCGCATAGTGGAAATTTTCTTTCATTTCATTTTTCTTTTCGTAAGTTTCTTTTAATTTGTCCGCCTTTTCACTCACACGTATTTTCTCTGTGCAGAAATGCCTCGCAAGAATACATCTTCCGCTGCTAAGAGGGCCTCCTCAAGCAGGCAAACACCTCCACCCAAACGTGCACGCCAAGCACATCCACAAGATATTGTTGAAAGTTCCTCCCAGTCTGATGAGGGGGATATTGAGCCGGAGGTGGATTTGGCGACTGAAGTGAGGAGGTAGCAAGGGGACGACTACCAACTCCGGTTCCCTATTCCCCTATCTAGAGAGCTATATCGGTTGGGAATTGAAAAGAGAAAGATCCTACCTGAAAAGAGGTTGAATCTAAATGGCCTTCAAGAAGGATACCCCCATATTCTAGAAAACATCAGAACTAGAAAATGGGAGTGCTTCACTGAGCCACTCTGAGAATACAACGAAACTATGGTGAGAGAATTCTTTGCCTCATATGGGGCCTCCGGGAATGCCCACCACGAACGGAACAAAATTTTCAGTGAGCATGTCTTGGTTCGGGGAGTAGAAGTGGAGTGTCACTGAGACGCCATCCATGCTCAATACTTTTCAACCACGTGCCCAAGCACGGTAGAGTACGATGGCAAATTAGCCAATAAAGATGGCGAACGTGCTTGGGTTGCTTCTATGATTGCAAGAGGGACCCCGACCTGGATTGATTCTAGACACAAAATCTACAAAGAAGATCTCACAAGAGAAGGGAGATTCTGGCTCGCCTTCATCACTTCCCGTCTGATCCCCACCAGGAACGAGACAGAGATAAGCATTGAGAAATCTATTCTCATTGCTTGTATTATGTCGGGATCACCATTGATGTGAGTGACATCATCTTCCAAGAAATTGGGATCCGGGCATGGAAGAAACAAACTTTATTCCTATTTCCCTACTTAATCACTGCCTTATGCCGAGCTGCTAAGGTTCCTCTGTTACCTGCATGTGACAAGAAGAGGGAAGCTGACAAAGATATTAACATCACTCGTATTAGTGATGCGGGGCCCAAGGTAGAAGCTGCTCCTCCAGAGACTCAGATGCCTACTTCTACTGAGGCAGAGCCCTCAGATTCTCAGACTCCTAGAGTACCCTCTACAGCAGAGCCATCCACCACTACTCCACAGCCCACTGCCCGTACCAGTGCTCCATCGGCTATTCCACTACCTGTTCTCTCCCAGCTTGGTCTCCTAGATCAGCACACCAATGCTAAGGTAGACAAGCTCTTGAGAGATCTTCCCACATTGATTTGGCAGGCCCTCACGCCCATTCAGTCTTCAGTGACTGCTCTACAGGAGAAGCACGTGTTATACGAGGGTCGCCTCAAGGGACTTGAGGCTAGAAGTGAGAAGGTTGAGCGCGGTGAGGTTGGGGACCTACTAGAGCTCCGGACCGATGTGTCCAATTTGAAGACGGAGCTCCACAGGCTGCAACACGTGGAATTTGATTTCTCATCCCTCTTGCCCAAGGAAGGGGCGCAGGGAGAGGGCACCTCCGAGCATGGGATAGGGCTTGATTTCTCCACTCTTATGACAGCCCAGGCAGATCCTACACCAGTTGATGTACCATCTGGAGAGGATTCCGGACATTCTTCAGCGTCCGAGGGCGAGGAGTCAGAAGAGGAGTCTTCTTGGTCAGATGATGAGCAGGGCCCTCAAGAGAAGGGAAAGGGAGTTGCAATCACCACAGCTGCAAAGGCAACAGAGGAGGAGCAGATACAGATTGCTATACAACACTCCTTAGTGGACACAGCTGCCCCGACCACAACATCAGTTATTTAGCAGTCAGCAGATGGAGCCAGCAGCTCTGAGGCTCCAACGTCAGAGGTGGGGCATGAAGACACCCCACCCATTGCAGCAGTCATTCCTCCAGCGGAGTCTTCCGAAACTCCTCCACCACCAGTTGATGTCATCCCTCTGCAGCGACCTCAAATGACCCTGGCCCTTTGGCGGTTGAGGACCCCTCTCCCACCCAGCTAACCACTGACTCCCGTAGCGCTTAGCGCGCCCCAGGGAGCCCCTAACTCTATTTTTATATTTCTTATGCCTTGGGGACAATGCATGATTTTACGTTGGGGGTGGTGGCTAGGTAGCAACTTGGTATATGAACTCTTTTTGTGACAACTTGGATGATATTGTACTTTTGTTTTTTGTTTTATGTTATGTATTGAACTTGTGTTTTTGTTCTATGTATATATGTTTTTACTTCTTTTTTCTGTGTTATGATATCTCCAAGTTGTCAATAAACTAGTAGGCATATTTCGTTTGTGTATTTCATCTCTTGTTCGTAGTTTATAAAAAACAAAAAAAACAAAAAAACAAAAACAAAAGAGAAATATGAACTCTGTGAACTTGAGGATCGCTTTTTGACTCTATGTGTACTTAGAATTATACATGTAAATAATGAAAGCTACGAGTTGTCAAGCCTTGACTCTTGAGCTAAAACTATGTTGGGCCAAACAGTCATGTGCCGTGTGTGTGAGTTTATGTATCAATAATTCTTGTGTTTACTTCTGTCATCTAGAACTTGCCCAGTTGGTTTTTCGATGCTAATAATAAGTACATTGAGTTGGAGAAATGACCTTAGGCATTCTTTGTGATATTGATAAACCCAGTAAACCTTTCAAGCTACCAAACATTTGCATGAATATCACTAGTTGCCCACTTGAGCCTTTAGCCTTTTTGTTGGACACCTCATTACAAGCCTTTCCCGTTTCGAACAGTAATCCCCTCTTTTGAACCCGTCCCTCCGTGAATACTTAGAATGAGGCAAAAATCCTAAGTTGGGGGTTTGGTGAAAGAAGTGGAGATCAACAAGGTTGTATATTGAGTGTAGAACATACACCTCAAAAGATTCAATTGAAAATTCTTCAAGCTCCAAAATGAAAAAAAATAAATAAATAGATATATATGTAAATAAATATGGAAGCTTTGAAGAGATTTAGTGAGGTATTTCTACGTTAGTAACTAAATACCAAGGAGGTTATGGAGTTTGAAAGGAAGCAAAGGGATCGGAAAGAGAAAGATGTGAGTAGTGTTCAAGGAGGGTGTAGTCACTTGTACCCAAATGATTATCCAACCCTTCCCTAAGCTTACATTACAAGCTAGAAAGTCCTTATGGGATTTCCAACCGAATGTTCTTAAAGTAGAAATGAATTAAAATAAGGGCAAGCCTATGGTATGATGTGTTGTACCACTTGAAATTCTTTGTGAGTGTGAGTGTTTTTGTAAATATGTCCCTTGTTGTTGTCATTGTAAATATTGTGAGTTGGGACCTTATTTCTTTCTGGTAAGGGCACATGTTCTATGAAGTTTAGCAATAGTTGAGTTCTTGAAGTCGGGTGCAAGTGCACTCAGCTGAGAGTAACATTTGGTCAAATTGCTCGAGGCTCAAAGTTCACGAGTTGAGTTGTTCCTTGTACATAGCAGTGACTGTTCATGAAGGGTAAATAAATGAAATGCATAGTTGTAGTACTGGCACTTAACACTGTCCTTGGTCATAGTTGCTTCTGGTCTTGTAGTTAAAATCTAGGTTAGGATAGAGTCATTTTAGTTGCTTGAGGACAAGCAAGAGTTTAAGTTGGGGGTGTTGATGTGCCGGAGAATTACGACACATTTAATATCAAATTGCTTATATTATAGCTTGTTTCAAGAGCATTTATCTTTTATATTTATAGAATTTTGATTTTTTGCAGTGCATGAGGCTCAAACACTCAAGAATATGGAAAAGAGAACAAAAAGCTAAAAACCTGAAGAAAGAGCAGAATGCGATCGCAGATGGCAAAAAAGGGACCGCATAGCTGGTATGCGGACCGCAGATGGCCCAGGCGGATCGCATAACTCCACAGAAATATTGGGTAACTTCAAGAGCAAAAATGCGATCGACTATGTGATCTCATAATTCATCTGCGAATCGCATACGTGAACGCAGAACGTCCAGTACCTGAAGCCCAGTTCGAGAATGCGAAGCAATTCTGCGGTCGTATATCAAGAATGCGAACCGCAGAACACACAATGCGATTGGGAGCTGGAAACTAGGGTTTAAGAATGTGATTGCCATGTGAAGAATGCAAACCGCATACCTGTTCTGCGACAGGAATGCGGTCGCAGAGCAGCCCTGAAAGGGCATTTTTGTCCGATTTTGACCCCAATTTGTGGCCCACTATAAATAGATTTATTTGGGTTTTGTGGGTCATTCTTGTCTGGTTTTAGAGCTACATTCTCTCCTTTGAATATTCTTCACTTTTGGAAGCATTAAAGCAAGGATTCTTGAGTTTTGTAAGTTTTTATGACATTTAATACCATTATCTTTTTGTCATTAAGTATGTGTAGCTAGCCTTAAATACTAAGGTTGTGGACCCTAAATGGGTGTTATGTATTTGGGTATTTAACATTGAATATATGTATAATGGTTGGTTGATATTTATTTACTCTTCATTTTCATTTATTGTTAGTGGTTGCAAACATTAACAAGTGCCATAAATTCTTTCTCAGCTTGGAAAAGTGGGTTAGAATTGGTAAGAGTAAATATCAAAGACTCAAGGCTTTAAACCTTGATTAATAGAATCACTTAGGAATAAGTAGGTTTTATTTGGCACTAAGTGATTACTCTTCATTGCAACTATTTTATATATTTGGGAAAATTATTAAGAGGAACTACTATCCAACTATTGGAAAATATTGGGTAGTGATTTAGAAATCATGTGCATATCTAAAGGACCTTCCATTAGAAATATATCATATTAATACCCATTAGCATTACACTTCATTGAAGGGGACACAACCTTGGTTTAGTTAATCACATTAATTACAACTTTAATTAATCATCTTTGTTACTATCATAATTAGATTATTACACAATCAACCCCCATATTCCAGTTACATTAACGGCATAGAGATATGATTTGAGTTAAGAATCACACTATCAAAGTAACCTTTTCACGCCTATTCCCTGTGGGATTCGACCCCAACCTTGTTGGGTTATTATATTTGACTTCGACCGCTTTACACTATATTAAAGTGTAATTTGAGCGTATCAGAATTCTCTTAGACTTTCCTTAAGTCGTCTCGTGGCTTCTGAGTTTTTATCGTTTAGGTTGCTTGCAAATGCCATGCCTGCCCAATTATCAGGCACCCTGGGTAATTGCATTCTTTCCCGTTAGAACCTATCTACAAATTCGCGGAGTAGTTCCGTGTCTCCTTGATTTATTTTGAATATGTCTTCCATTCTTTTCTCAACGTTTTGCGCACCAGAGTGTGCTTTTATAAATGAATCTGCAAGCTCAGCAAAAGAGTCAATAGAATTTTCGGGGAGAAGAGAATACCAGGTTAGGGCTCCTTAGGTGAGTGTTTCCCCAAATATTTTGACAAGGACTGATTTAATCTCTTATTTTGTTAAGTCATTGCCTTTTACTCCAGTAGTGAAAGCAGTCACATGATCACGTGGGTCAGTTGTTCCATCATATTTGGGAACGTCAGGCATTTTAAACTTCTTGGGTATAGGCAAGGGTGCTGCACTTGACTTCCAAGGTTGTTGAGAATACCTATCAACATCAATGCCTTTGATAATAGGCGGTACTCCAGGAATTTGCTCGATACGATCGTTTTGTTCCTTCATCTGTTTCTGCATGGTTAGGAGTAAATTTTGTAATTCAGAGTTATTAGTCATACCTGGCCTTGCTTCAAGAGATTCGTTAAAGGTGTCGCCCCTTTTCGAATTTACCAATCCAGACTGGGGATTTTCTCCGATTACCGTATTGTTTGGAGGTGGTGTCAGTGATGCGGGAGGTGCCGCTGGTAATCCCCTTGAAAATTCTTGTAAAGCTTGTCCCACGTAGTCTACAATCATTTGTTTTATTTGATCTTGTTCTACCGTCTACTCATGATGATTGTGGTTGTTGTCAAATCTTTCTGGGGACGGTTCCCTTGAAACACGAGGGGTTCCTTGAGGTGACAGAACTGGGGTTCCACTCCTCTGCTGGTTGTTGTTGTTGTCGTTGAAGTTTGACATAGTTTAAAGGATATCGATTGGAAAGTAAATTAAGATTACCAGTTTCTCGGTAACAGAACCAATTTGGTTAACCAAAGAATTAGATCCTTTGACCAAAGCTATTTTAAGGATGAACACGAGTTACTGATAATCAAGGAAATGGTACTAAATAAAGAAAAATGAGTAATAGACAATATTGCAGAAATATAGAAAAGCAAAGTAGATTGTATTCGAAATTCAGATGCCCTTACAAGTTATCTCCCCTTCCTTTATATAGGAAGTTTCTCAATATAACGTTTGATTCTTGCAATCATCGCTCATTAATGACTAATTATTATATTAATGAGGCATTACAAAGGGTAATCGTAATCGTTATGTAAAGGTTACATAACGTTTGGGCTATTTATTGGGGATTCCTGAATTTATCCGTAACTTTGTTAGGATTCATTCTGACCGTGTCTTTTCCTTGTCTTTTATTATAGCAAGTTTCCCGTGGCTGATGAGCTCGAGGGTTTATTGAATCGTGCCTTTTTGTTTCGTACCTCTTCAAAGAATCACATCCAGCTGTTGCGTTTTCCTGTGTCCACATAGATGGCTGAGTCGTCAAGAGTCGGCGTACGTGTGAGACTCTTTTTCACCAATACAATCTCGTGACAATTCAAAACGTGGAAGGTTATACAAATACCTAGAGAAGAAAATGTGGAAGCAGAACCATTGGCTAACCTCGCAGCAGTCACGAAAGTTACAGACAAAGACAATGCAATTGTCGTCCATCTATTTCATTCAGCAATAGACGAGGACAAAAATGAAGTAACTTCCAATAATTTAACCTGGGATTGGAGAAATGAAATTTTAAATTTTTTGCAGAATGGCACCGTACCTGGAGACAAAAAAGCAGCTCAAGCACTTCGCCGAAAAGCTGCCCGGTACTGCCTCATTCGTAACTCATTGTAACGCAAGATGTTCGAAGGTCCCCTAGCTAAATGCCTTGGACCTAGTCAAACGGAGTTCGTAATGAGAGAAGTCCACGAAGGACAATGTGCAAATCACGCATGGGGGATATCCTTGGTCAAAACCCTTATCAGAGTTGGGTATTATTGGCCTAAGATGGAAGAAGAAGCTGAGAGCTTCGTATCCAAATGCGATAAATGCCAACGGTTTTCCAATAACATGCATCGACCAGCGGAACTATTGCACCCGATAATATCACCATGGCCATTCATGAAGTGGGGCATGGATATCGTGGGACCCATTCTCGCAGCTAAAGGAAAGGTACGGTTCTTACTCATGTTAACCAACTATTTTACAAAATGGGTAGAGGCAAAAGCTTTCAAACAGGTGCGAGAAAAGGAAGTTAAAAGCTTTTTATGGTGAAACATAATATGCCACTTTGGAATACCTAAGGAGATCGTATGTGATAATGGCCCATAATTCATAGGCACGCAAATCACAGAATTCTTCGAAAGCTGGCAAATCAAAAGGATTACTTCAATGTTGTATCACCCCGTGGCTAATGGTCAAGCCGAATCAACAAATAAAGTCATCATCAACAACCTAAAGAAACGGCTAGATAAAGCAAAAAGAAATTAGCCTGATGAATTACCAGCGGTACTATGGGCCTACAGTACAACTTCAAAAACAGCCACGGGAGAGACTCCGTTCGCACTTGTCTATGGATAAGAAGCCTTAATACCTGTGGATATTGACGAACCAAGCATAAGGTTTACAATAGCCATGGAGGATACAAACAACGACGAATTGAGGACCAATCTGGACCTGCTCGAACAAAGAAGAAAAGCAGCACTAATACGGATGGCATCTCAAAAACAAATCATAGAGCGTTATTAAAACCGTAAAGCTCAGCTCTTCAAGATCGGGGACTTCTTCCTCAAAAAAGTCTTTCAGTCAATCAAAGAAGCTGGTACGCAAAAATTAAGTCCAAATTGGGAAGGACCCTACAAAGTCCGAGGCATAGCTGGAAATGACGCCTATGAGCTGGAAGATATGGATGGCAGGATCTTACCAACAAGTTGGAATGCCATCCATTTGAAGAAGTATTATTTCTAAGGAAAAGGAATACCCCCGGTCAGGTATCACAATCGATTTTCTTCTTGTACAGTTAAAATTTTTACTAACCATTTTAGATGATAGGCATAAAGCTAACCCATTACCAGATGATGATATTAGACCTGCAAAGACGCGAGGAAGTAACTGAATTCTCGGTCTAGGGTTACACTTTCTGATGGACGTTTTAAAGGGTTAAGCAGTCATCATCTAAAAACTATATACCTTCGAGTCCCGTACGTTTTTTCTTTTCAGGAAAAAGACCACAAGGAAGGAACAGTCAAGTGCTCGAGATTTCATCCTTCAAAGCTCAAACACTTGGGGGACTATACAGTATGGAAGGCAAAGACGAAGCAAAAAAAACTATCAAAAAGTCAAAGCTCGAGCCTGAAGATCCATCTACCCAACAAGTCAAGTGATACGAGCAGAATCGAAAGAGCCAAAGACTCAAAACACAAATCCTGATCTATAAAACCTTTGAACATGTTCATAAATGTATATTCAGGTTAAAAGGCAAAATACTAGCTACGAGGAAGGAATGCACATCTTTGTACTTATTCAAAAAGAAAACTGTTGTAACTAAAAATAGTTGTGGATAAAAGATAATCATCTTTGTACTCATTCAAAAAAATGTTGTAACTAAAAACAGTTACGAAATCCTTGTATAGAAAACTGTTATCAAATAAAACAGTTACGGATGAAAGATCAAAATCCTTGTACCTATTTGAAAAACTGTTATCAAATAAAACAGTTACGGATGAAAGATCAAAATCCTTGTACCTATTTGAAAAACTGTTATCAAATAAAATAGTTACGGATGAAAAATCATTTCCCTCGTGATTATTGAAAACTGTTATCAATAAAAATAGTTACGGGTAAAAAGCCCTACCTTTATAAAAACTATTACGAACAAAAAATAGTTATTCTCTTGTATTAACTTGAAAAAACGGTTACATAAGAAAAACAGTTACAAAATACAAGTATATATCAAACCTGTTCAAACAAAAATAGTTGCAACATGAGTTTTAGACGATAATCAAACACATGTAAAATGTTGTGAAAGTTCAAACAAAAACTTTCTTCAAAGCATTCTTAAACATGTGAAAAATTCCTATCTCTCTATTGCATTATTACACCATTATGAAGTTGAGACGTCTTCTTCATTAAGTGTCGATCAAAAAGAAAAGGGCCCTCTTTCAAAATCGTACCTATTACGAAAAGGTGTGGATAATCTAAAGAATTTTAATGCAAAACTCAAAGGTAAAACTAAAACCTCAAAAATAAAGCATGCAAAAGACTTAAGAAGAGTGAAACATAAACTCAATGGAAAACAAAAGTCGTGCTTGTATATATATATCAAAAACGACTAAGTAAAAACTAAGTATCAACTTATACTTAGCCATATATAGTGTTTATACATTATGGTGCCCCTAAGTTTGGGGACTTTAAGAGTTCAAAATTTACCCCCGATGGGACTGAGGCTAACCACCAATTGGGACAAAGAAGAAAAAAGAGAGGGAGGAACCAACTTCTTAAACTTCATCAGGAGAGGGGTTGACTTCTTCACTGGCAGAGGGAGCAGGAGCAGCTTGGGACGAGGAGACTTGAACAGCAGGAGCCTCACCTTCAGGTGAATAGAGATTCTGACCTTGTTGAGCCTTATCCATGGCTTCCTTGATTTTAGCAATTTCAGCATTAAGGTCGAAATCCACTCGACTCATTTAAGTCAATGTGTCGAGGCGCGAATTCATGTACTCCTAACTAACATCGACAGTTGCCGCGTCTTCAAGAGCTTCGTAATCCTTCTCCCATATCATAACTTCAGCTCTCAGCCCGTCCCTCTAAGCCTCAACAACATCTTTGGCGGCCCTTAAAGGTGCGATAGATCTCTCCAGGAATCGAATTTTATCTAAGGAATTGCGGAGATCTTCTTGGGTCTGGGTGAGTGACTGCACCAGCTCGCCTGAATACTCCTCCTTTTGGTCCAGTAAGGCCTTCAAGCTCCTAACTTCTTCTGAGGCACGAGACAACTGCTCAGCAAATGAGGACTCAAAGATACTCTTATCTTTGCCCACTTGATTAGAAGAAGCCTTCTCTGCTACCAACTCCGCTGCCATGACTCTTACCTGCTGCTCCAAGGTACATTTTTCTTCTTCCAAAGCCTCCATGTCGAGCCTTAAGCTTTCATATTTCCCCTTCCAGTTATTTCCTTCAGCATGCCTATCAGATTGATCTACAAAAAGATAACCAGTTAAATACGGTAAATACATGTACAAGAATAAAAGCAAGAAAATGCACTCTACCTTTAAAGAAGTAAGCACGACCTCGTTAGCCCATGTAAGGGAACTATGGCTGTCTAGCTTGGCTCTCTCTGTCGGGCCTATCAAGGGTTTCAGCCACACATCAGGCTGGCCATACTTTTTAAAGAGACTCCCATCAGCTGGAACCTCTATCAACACCTGCCTCGTCTCCCTGCTGGAAGACCCTACTTCTCTAACAGAAGGCATGGAAGCAGGCAGAGATATAGGAGCCACGGACAAAGAAGGAGTCGAAAAAGCCACGGGAGCAACAACGACAGTAGGAGCAGAAACAGCCCCGGAAGCAGGAGGAATAACTAGAGCATTAGAAGGGAGTTCATTGAAAGAAGGAGGAAAAACGGCCAAGGGAACTTCATCACCTACGGAACCAAAGCCTTCATGAAACAAATGATCAACAGAATCATGCACGGGAGAGGGGGTAGCATCCTCGGAGGCACAAAGTCCAATTTCAGGCACGGAAGGCGCAACCACAGGTGTAGACTCTTCGTCCAAGATCACCTTCCTTCTGCACGACCTATGGACCAAAGTGCCCTCTTTCTCCTCTTCTTCTTCTGAGGTCCTAGACCCACCAACCTTTCTCTTCGAAAAAGAAGAACCTGAAATAATTTCCTGGGCCTGAGCCAGGGACAATTTGGGAACGGATGCAGCAGACGCCCCATGAGCGGGAAACCCTGTCAAAAGAAAAAGGGTAAAACAACAAAGAGACTCGAGCAAGGAAAGAAGCGGAAACAAAAGCTTCACTTACCGTGAGTTTTCACTTTCCAACCGTACTTCCCGGAGAAGTACTTTCAAGACCTTTCTTCCAACGGAGCAATCGACAAAATCTTTCTACCCAACCACGGATACCGGAGACATTCTTGACAGTACCAATGATTGCTGAAAAAAGAAGAAACAACTACAATGTTAATAAAACATTTAAAGAAAAAATCAAGGAATGTGAGCTAAAATGTACTCACGTGCACGATTCCACTTCTCAGGGAAGGGAAGATTTTCTTCACCTACTAAACCAGCAGTAGGCACAGCAACGTACCGAAGGTACCAACCTCTATCCTTATCATCATCAGGGGTCACCAACACTCTTTTACTTATGGCAGCCAGAGTAAAAATACCTTGACAAAATAACGTCGGGGAATAAAAGTGAATAAGATGATTAAAGGTGAAAGGGACCGAAGCTAAAGTAGCTAAACATCTGAGACATGCAATAACTTGCCATACAATAGGACCGACTTGTCCCAAGGAAATATCGAAAAAATGACAGAGCTCAATGATAACTGGATCAATGGGAGGTCTAAGCCCTAAGGTAAAAGGGTAGGTATAAACCAAAGGATTCCTCGTCTTGTAAGACGTTATTCTTTGGTTGCCATTCGGAACGATGACAGGAAAATTGGACTCCCAAAAATAGTCCCTGTGAACAAGAGGAATTAAAGCTTCGGCGATCAGGGTAGGGTACCTATCAGCACTATCAAGGGATGACGACTGATCTGTAAGGACCTGATTATCCCTAACGAAGGTAAACTCAACAGGAATGATTTCATCCACTCAGGGTTCGCGTAAAGGTTTGTGATGTTCTCTACCTCTAGATGAAGATCTGGAAGCCCTAGCTCTCGGAGAAATTAAAGACCTAGCAGAAGGAGGAGAAGTAATCTGCGAAGAGGAAGAACCTCTTGAAGGAGTAGAAACTAAACTCCTCAATCTACCACCTCTCCGGCTCCGCGTCAGAGCAGAAGAAGGGGTCAAATCATCAACATTTATCACTCCCTTAGTCTGGTTCGAAGAAGACATATTTACAAAGACAAGAAAAAAGTTCTTCACAAACAAAGAATGAAAGTTTTTCGTGAAAGTAAAGAAAGGAAAAGGGGCATTTATACTCAAAGACAATCGTCAAAAATGAAAAAAAAACAATGATGTGAAAGTCATAATTGAAGGTGTCACTTCGTGACTGATGCAGCTGTAAAAAGCCCTAAAAGGCGCCGAGTAATTGCAGAACCAACCCGGAGGTGACACATGGATTAAGCATTAAATGGAAGTGACAAGCGACGCCTATGTTCAGAGAAGGATACAATGTTTCGAAGTAAAGCGGCGGCAAAATATTCCCGCCATAAATGCGTATCCACTTACCAAATATTAATCGATAAATAAATGGTAAGTGAGGGGACTATCTATATTGGTAAAGAAGAGCTTCACACGTATGATAATTCTTGATGACTCAGCCAGTTACGTGGACCAAGGGAAACTTGACAGTTGGACATGATTCTATAAGGAAGTACAAGGCAAAGAGGCACGACACGATATACCTACGGGGTAATCAGCTACGGGAAACTCAACCTGATTGAGACGAGGAAGAGACACGGTCAGAATGAATCCGGACAGAGCTACGGGAAGATTCAAAGATCTTCAATTAATGATTCATACGTTACACAACCTTCACGCAACAGTTACGGTTATTCTTTGTAACATTACATTAATGTAATAATTAGTCATTAATGAGTTATCATTGCAAGAGGTAGACGTTATACCGAAGAATTCCCTAAATAAGGGAATAAAAGTTAACTTGTAAGGATCATCCGAACTACGAACATAATACACTTTACTTTTCTGTGCGTCTTATTATTATATATTTACTTACTCATTCGTAATTATCATTATTTCTTGATTATCAGAAACCCGTGTTCATCCTAAAAATAGCTTTAGTCAAGGGATCTAATTCTTTGGTTAAAAATTCACGAGATTGATAGTCCCAATTAACGGTTAAACCTAGAGATAGTAAAACCCTACTTGACCCTATATTGCTTGTATGAATTTGACACCCAATTGACCTCGAGGGAGGCAATTAAGGCAAAGCCACTCAAACTACCGAGAGGTATAGAGTGGGTAACTTTGAGAATTAGCTATATCACATTCCCCTTCATAACATCTTTGCCTTAGATATTGGAACCCGTTAAATATTCGCCTAGGTGAAAGTCATAACCCTAGTGCCTTTTATCCATTAAGAAAACAACCAAAAAGACATTAGTTAGTTAATTAGAAAATTACCATTAGTATAAACCGTAGTCTAATTGCAAAATTAAAAAGTACGAAAAGTGCAATTAAGAGTACGAAACACTACTAGATTACCTAGAAACTCAACTCCAATATTCATAACTCTCTGTGGAATCGATCCCGATCCTTCGGGTAAAAGCTGCTCCGACCCTCATCTTGCTACTTTATAGTGTGTTGATTATCTACGTGAATAGTGGTGATAAGTATTTTTCTTTCCTTTTTATATTAACGTGTGTGTTGAATCACTTCAGGTTCTAATGGCGGATCCTTTGGGCAACATCATAGAGGAGGTATATGACAATCCAGAAGATGAAATAAACCAAGTACCTCCTCCCAGACAGGGCCGACAGGCCAATGTTAATGAGGACATTCCAGACCCTCCCCCGCCTCCACCCCCCAGAGTAGCCTCTCGGGTCCTTCCAAACAAGGGGTATGCTAGTGCTATTGTCCCGCCTAGAATCCGGGCAGGAAAGTTTCAGATAACAAATGTGATGCCCACCAAAATGCTTACAAATATTTGAAGGGCTTCGTGGATACCTACTGGGGTAGTAAGCAAACGAACGTCTCAGAAGATGCCTTGAGACTGCGGTTATTCCCCTTCTCTCTTCGAGGGAAGGCTCTTGATTGGCTCGAGCGGCTTCCTAACCACTCCATATCCACATGGGATGAGCTCGCAGACAAGTTTATTGCAAAACATTTCTCCCCTAGTCACATGGCAGCGCTCAGAGATGAAATATTATCTTTTAAGCAAGAACCCAACGAGCCTTTGCATGAGATTTGGGAGAGCTATCGGACCATGGTTAAGGAATGTCCAAACAATGACATGACTGAAGCCATGATTCAGCAAACCTTCTACCGAGGAATAAACACTGTCAATCAATTGGCCGGTGGAAATTTCATGAAATTGACTTACCCCGAGGCATGTGAGGTCTTAGATGAGATGGCTGACACATCGTCAGCATGGCAAAGTAGAGAAAACGTACCTCAAGGTGAGTCCGGTGTCAATAGTCTTCACAAAGAACTTCAAGAACATGGGCAAGCAATTGCCGAGCTCACTACCACTATGAACCAACTTGCCAAGGCCCAGCTTCAATAATTACAAGGGCCTAAGCAAGTAAATGCCATGGAGGGAGTGAATGTGTTAGTGAACCAAAGAAGACCTCGGGGAAATCCAAAGCAAAGCAACAATGATCAAAGTGACTAAGGACCAAGTAGGTATAGTCAAGAAGAGCCATATAATGATCAAGAAGAGGATGTTATGTATGCTAATAATTACCAAAGTTAAGGGAACAATCAAAGCAACAATAAAAACTGGAGCAACCAAGGCAACAATCAAAGTTGGGGTAATCAAAGACAGAGAAATTGGAATAATAACAACAATTCACGAAATTGGGGGAACAACAATGATAAAAATTAGAGCGGAGGAAATAACAACAACAATTGGGGTGGTAATGGTAATCGGGGGTCGGGCTTTCAAAGGCCCCCTATGTACCAACAACCAAGCAATCCACCCCCGTACCAAGCTCTAGGACAAAGCTCATCAAGTAATGACATGGGAAGGATTGAACAAATGTTCAAGCAAATGATGGAGAGAAACGCGGACTCCGATGCTCAATTGGCCTCCCACAACACCTCCATTAGAAACCTTGAAGTACAAATGGGCCAAATTTCTCATGCCTTGAACACACGCCCAAAGGGAGCACTACCGAGTGATATGGTGGTGAACCCTAAGGGTGGGAACAATAATAATACCGGTCACGCCATGGCAGTGACCACAAGAAGTGGAAAAGGCGGTGAAGCGAGTTCTTCTAGACAAAAGAGAATTTGATGATGATGAATTGCCAAATTATGAGTTACAAACTGAAGTTGAGCAAGTGGTGGAAGAGCCAACTACTAGTGAGGTGAGAATTGATATCCATGATAATGGGGAGGATTTCCAAAGGGACGTGAACCCGTCTAGGGAACACGTGATTGATATGCCGGAACCGGTGGTCCCACAAGCCAAGGAACCATTTCCTAGGCCCCCTCCTCCATATCCTCAAAGGTTGGCGAAGCAAAATCAAGAGAACCAATTCAAGAAATTCATCGATATGATGAAAAGTCTTTCCATCAATGCCCCTTTGGTTGAAGCTTTGGAGAAAATGCCCGGGTATGATAAGTTCATGAAGGACTTAGTCACAAAGAAATGATATATGAAGTGTGAAACCATAAAGGTGACTCACCAAGTGAGTGCCATAGTGCATTCAATGGCACCCAAACTTGAAGACCCAGGAGCTTTTACCATTCCTTGTACAATCGGGAGTGCGAATTTTGTTAAGGCTTTGTGTGACCTCGGAGCTAGAATAAACTTGATGCCATATTCGGTCTTTAAAACATTGGGGATTGGTCAACCTAGGGCTACCTCTATGCGTCTTCAAATGGTGGATAGAACTATGAAGAGGCCCCTAGGAATCATTGATGATGTATTAGTGCGGGTTGACAAGTTCATTTTGCCCGCATACTTCATTATCTTGGATTGCGAAGTAGATTATGTGGTCCCCATAATCTTGGGAAGGCCTTTCCTCGCAACGGGGAAGGCCTTGGTTGACGTGGAGGCCGGTGAGCTCACTTTTCGAGTGGGAAATGAAAAGTTTGTGTTCCATGTGTGCAAATCAATAAAGCAGCCCAACATCACAGAAGTATTCTCTTCCATGGACCTTGTCACCGAGGTCATTAATAATGATGCAAGCTATATGATTAATGTTGAAGATCCAGTGGAGGCAGCTTTATTGAACCATGATGACATCATGGTGGATGGATTACTTGAAATTACCAATGCCCTTCAAGGCATGGGTTCTTATTCCTATGGTCCCCGAAAGCTATCATTGGACTTGGAGAATCGGGAAACTCCTCTAACAAAGCCTTCAATCGAAGAGACACCTACATTGGAGTTGAAGCCACTTCCACCACACATCAGGTATGAATATCTTGGCCCCTCTCGTACTTTTCCTGTTATACTTTCCTCTTTCCTAACCCAATTTCAGGTAGACTCCGCTTTAAAAGTGCTAAAGAGGAGGAAGAAGGCCATAGGATGGACACTTCCTGACATTCAGGTAATAAGCTCCGCATTTTGCAAGCATAAAATCATTCTTGAGGATGGAGAAATACCTTCCGTAGAACACCAACGGAGGCTAAATGAAGAAATGCAAGAAGTGGTGAAGAAGGAAATAATCAGGTGTCTTGATGCAGGGGTTGTCTACTCAATCTCAGATAGTGCTTGGACTTCTCCGGTCCAGTGTGTTCAAAAAAAGGGTGGCATGACAGTGGTTAGTGCTTGGACTTCTCCGGTCCAGTGTGTTCGAAAAAAGGGTGGCATGACAGTGGTCCAAAATCACAAAAATGAACTCATTCCAATAAGAACGATCATAGGATGGCGGGTGTGAAGAGATCAACCTAATATTAAACTGGGAAAAATGCCATTTTATGGTGGAAGAAGGGATAGTGTTGGGCCACAAAATCTTCAGAAATGGAATTGAAGTGATTTCTAAATTTCCACCTCCAACTTTGGTTAAGGGGGTCCGGAGCTTCCTTGGGCACGCCGGGTTCTATCGGCGTTTCATTAAGGACTCTCTAAGGTGTTCAATCCTCTTTGAAAATTGTTAGAGAAAGATGCCAAATTTCACTTCGATGAGAATTGCATGAGTGCATTTGAATTGTTGAAGCACAAGCTTACCACAATGCCTATTATCACCGTGCCGGATTGGAGCTCTCCTTTTGAGCTAATGTGTGACTCTAGTGATGTGGCTGTGGGAGTGGTGTTGGGCCAAAGGGTTAACAAGATCTTTCACCCCATCTATTATGCTAGCAAAACAATGAACTCGGCCCAAATGAACTACACCGTCACCGAGAAGGAGTTATTGGCAATAGTCTTTGCGATGGAGAAATTCCGTCCTTATCTTATGGGTGCCAAGGTCATAGTTCACACTGACCATGCGGCACTCCAGTATCTCATGACCAAAAATGATTCCAAAGCGAGACTCATGCGGTGGGTGTTGTTGCTCAAGAGTTCGACTTGGAGATTATTGATAGAAAAAGGAGTGAAAACCAAGTGGCCGACCATCTTTCTCGCTTGGAGGACCAAGGTCGACCTAGTGATGGGCTTGAAATTGATGATAGTTTCCCTGATGAACAACTTCTTTTTGTGTCAATGCAAGAAATGCCATGGTTCGTGGACATTGCCAATTACATTGTCACCGATGTTGTTCCTTGTGAGCTCTCTTCCAACAAAAGGAAGAAGCTTAGAAGGGATAGCATGGATTTTTATTGGGATGAACCATACTTATTCAATATTTACAATGAGGGTGTCATCCAGCGATGTGTGCCCGAATAAGAACAAGGATCGATTCTTGAGTCTTTCCACTCCTCACCTTATGGTGGTCATCATGGAGGGGCAAGGACGGCCTCCAAAGTGCTAAGTTGTGGTTTCTTTTGGCCTACCTTATACAAGAATGCTAGTGAGTTGGTGAAGCGATGTGATGAATTCCAACGAATGGTTGGCATATCCAAGAGAGATGAGATGCCTCTCACTAAAATCCTAGAGGTGGATATTTTTTATGTATGGGGTATTGACTTTATGGGGCCATTTGTGAGATCTTATGGAAACACTTACATACTCGTGGCGGTGGACTACCTTTCAAAATGGGTTGAGGTCGTGGCTTTGCCCAATAATGAGGCCCGGAGTGTGGTTGGTTTTCTGAAGAAGCATATTTTCACAAGATTTGGGACACCTCGTGCCATCATCAGTGACGGGGGGTCTCACTTTTGCAATAGGGCCTTTGATTCTTTGCTATCGAAGTATGGAGTCAATCATAAGGTGTCTACTCCGTACCATCCTCAAGAAAGTGGCCAGGTGGAAGTGTCCAATCATGATATAAAGAATATATTGGCCAAGACAATGAATGCTAACCAGACTGATTGGTCCCGGAAGCTTGATGATGCTCTTTGGGCTTACCGTACCGCCTTCAAAACCCCAATAGGTATGTCACCTTACCGGTTGGTGTATGGAAAGGCTTGTCATCTTCCGGTGGAATTGGAGCACACAGAACTTTGGGCTTTGAAGAAGTTGAATTTGGATTGGGACACAGCTGCTAATCTCAGAGTTGATCACTTAAATGAGCTAGATGAGTTCAGATTTCATGCATACACTAGCTCCTCCTTTTACAAAGACAAAATGAAGTACCTCCATGACAAGTATGCCAAAGCACGGGAATTCAAGGTGGGAGACTTGGTGCTCCTTTTCAATTTTAGACTCCGTCTCTTTGCGGGCAAACTCAAATCCAAGTGGAGTGGCCCGTTTAAAGTTGTGTTGGTTACACCCTTTGGTGCTCTCGATCTCAAGAACACAAATAGGGAGATTTTTCGAGTGAATGGGCATCGGTGAAAGCATTACCTTGGGAAATTTGAAGATAGCCACGTGGTGGCTTTGATGAAGCTTAATTAAACATGGTAACATGCGCCGTGCCGCGACGTTAAATCAGGCGCTTCTTGGGAGACAACCCATGTGTCTTTATTTTTGTTTTTCCTTGATTTTCTTGGTAGTATAGGACTTATTTTTGGACTAACTGGTTGTGGGATGTTGTAGGATTATTTTGATGCAAGGCACAAGGTTAAGTTGAAAATAACAGGTCTTTGAAGTTTGCAATACGGACCGCGGTCAATGTTTTGCGGTCTGCGGAGCCACCTTACCAGAAATTGCTATCTGAAGTTGCCACCGCGGCCGCACTACCTTTTTGTGCGGTCGCGGTTCATTTTGTGCGGACCGCATTGGCCATTTGCCCAGATGCCCAGAAATATTGAGGACCGGGGATCGCGGTCATTTTATGCTGTCCGCGGTGGGTAAGTAACGTGGGTCCCAGGCCAAGTTCTATAAATAAGGCCTAAGGACCTCATTTTAGACTTTTCGCTCTTTTCCCTCTCTACAGTAAAAATGCCACTGTGCATCATCCCTGCTAGCTTCAATTGAGTCATCTAATTCATCTCATCTTCATTCCACATCTAGTAAGTTTCACTTTTAGTTCATAACTTCTTAATTTTATTATTTTCTTGTTTACTTAGTAGATTTTCTTCTTTAATCCATTAATCATGTGTAGAGTTTGTTCATAATTCTTAATTTAGACCCATTGTAGTTAATTACACTTATTAAACACCTAGGGTATCAACAACATGTGCATTTGAACTTGAATTAAAAATTAAAAATTGAAACCCTAGGTTGGGAATTAGTGCGGTCCGCAGTGCTTTTATGCGAACCGCGGTGCTTTTTTGTGCGGTCCGCGGTGCCTTAGTGCGGACCATAGTTGTTTTTATGCGGTCCGCGGTACTAATCTTCAGAGAAGTGGGTAGTCTGAACCCCACTTCAACGCAGACCGCGGTTCTTTTTTTGCGGTCAACGGTGCCTTAGTGCGAACCGCGGTTGTTTTTATGTGGTCCGCGGTGCTAATCTTCAGAGAAGTGGGTAGTCTGAACCCCACTTCAACGCGGACCGCAGTGCTTTTTTGTGCGGTCCGCGGTGCCCTAGTGCGGACTGCGGTGCTTTTTTATGTGGTCTGACGGTACCTTTTGATGGGAATACAATAAATGGGTACCTTGACTTCGATGATGAGGATGAGACGGAGTACTTAGAGAAATTGAATGCGGGGGATGAGGCCCGCCCATGGCTATTGAAGCACTTGGCAATCCTAGGTGAAACCCCAGACTTGTTGCAAGCAGGGAAAGTGATTATGAGGAGAACGTTAAACTTTGAAGCCAAAGGTTGGGAGACGTTCGTGTGTAGCGGGTTAGACCCCACATTTCACGAAAATTCTCTTCCTCTCAGGCGTGCTGTGCTGATAGCCTCAATCATGGCAGGGATCCCGATCAATGTCAGGAATGTGATGTCAAGGGTTATTTACCGGGTGGTAAATGAAGGTGATATAGCCTACCCTTTCCCTAATTTATTGACCATGTAATTTGAAGACCAAAAGGTAGAGGGGAGAAAGTTTGATGTAAAGGTGAAGCCAAAGGCTCCGTTCTCCTGGTACAACCTTCAGGGTGATGACAACCTCAAAAGCAAAGAATTTCAAAGGAAAAGCCACGACTTCCACTGGCCAGTCTGAAGAGCCAGTGGTTGTAGTGGAATCTTCTCACCCTGCCTCAGCCACCCCGGACATTGCTGGCCCCTCCACTTCAGCAACCCCAGGCATTCCTTCATCACGGGCATACCCTCTGACTGCCCACCGTTTGACCCAGACCCTATTCAGTATCAACAGCTGGATGCAGGCAGCTACTTCTAAGTTGTCTGTCCTTTCCACGACGGTGGCAGCTCAAGATGTACCTCCTCCGCCACAGGTCCCACAGTCCATGGAGGACACTCTCAAGGAGCTTTTGGGAAACCAGAAGAAGATCCTTGAGAACCAAAAGTTGATTCTGGACGCTGTTGGCAATCATGGAAAGGCACTGAAAGAGCTTGCCAAGGAGACTAAGAAATTGAGGAAGACACGTGCCTCCAGGGAGTCGGTGAAGCAGTTAAGGAAAGAGGTAGATAAGTTGAAGGAGGATCACTTGCCATTGGACTTGCTACTGCACGACCTTGCTGCCCAGCCTGAGCTAGAGCCAGAGATAGAGAGGCCAACAAAAAGGAAGAGAGTGCTTCCCCGTACTGAGGGCATTATGATAGAGTTGGCGGACCCGCAGATAGGTACCTCGAGTTAGCCACAGCTGCCAGTACAGGCCCATGTTACAGAGGAGATCCAGGTCCCGATGAAGATATAGGGTTCTAAGGACCAGTCACTGGCTCCCATACAGTCCACAGACCCCGGGATCCATACTCAGGATCCTATGCAGACGGGGGCCTATAGGGAGTTTCTCTTGACTCTTTCTCTTTTATTTTGAGCTTATTTTGTTAGTTAAAATTTAGGACAATGCTAGCTCTCATTTGAGGGGGTAGCTCTATTTTGGATTTGGATGAATGTACATACTTCATACTATTTCGTTTTTGTTATACTTTCTTTTTTTATCTTGGTATGTACATAACTTTACTATTCTAGTACTTTTCATATTTTTGCACTTTTGGTCTCTATATAAAGTTACTTTTTAATGTATATATTCATTCCCCCTTATGTATATTCGATTAAATCCCGTCTTGTATATATTCCTTCTACTTTAAGCATTTTACTTTCCGCAATTTTCCTTTTTATAGCTTCTTATTTTGTTTTCGTAGCTTCTTGTTTTGAATTTTCGCGTGCAATAAGCCTTTGCTTTTCTTAATGCCACGGTTCTTTCCGAAGGTGGAATCTGTGTGAACCGGGTGGCTCTTCTCGAGGATGGATAGTGTGGCAACCTTCTTAAGGGTTTGAGTCTGTTTTTCTTTTTTCTTTTTGTGTAAATAGTAGTTGGTAAGGAATAGTACCTCAAGCAAAGCTTCACTTGGGCGTAACACATTTGCCTTTGATCCTATGGTAAAAAATAAATCGTTGTGTTTAGGATGGTGAAAGTCGTGATCTTGAGACTCTTGTGTTGGCCGATAATCATCAAGGAGTTTTTCGGTACCATTGTATTTCTCAAATCATAGCTAAGGTCGTTGTGGGCCCCCGAATGTTTGTCTAGGAAAAATCCAAGTCCCGTGCCATTAGTCTAGAACTTGCCCTGAATGTTTGTCTAGGCAAAATCCTAAGTGTAGTTTGACTTGAGATGTGATTATAGGCTCTCCTTGATCCGAATAGTGAATTGAACATTTCCATAGCCTACCAATGACAATTTTCCTAGTCAACCATTTTGAGCCTTAGACCTTTTTCTTTCAAAAACCATGATACAAGCCTTTACCAATTTAGACCCTCTTTTGGCACCCCTTCTTCCCTTAGCACAAGGCAAAAGCGTAAGTTCGGGGGAGAGACGAGGAATGCAACAAAGTGAAAAAGAAGGTACAAAAGGAAGAAAAAGGAAAGTCAATGAAAAAGAAAGAAAAGAAAAGCAAAAACTCAAAAAGAATTAGCAAGTCAGAAGAAATAAAAGGGAATCAATGAAAAGAAAGAAATTGAAGGTGTGGAATGCTTAGAAAGGAGAAAGATGACTGAATTGAACAAAAGGGTGTGACAGTGTCTCTCTCTAACCCCTCAGAAAGAGCTTAGTGACTCAATAAGTTAAGAGAATGTGCGCAAGAAGTGAAGCAAATAAAGTGCTTAAGGGAAGATGGAACCCACTTAGACCAAATATTTCCTACCTTGAACCAAAAAGCCTTCAATATGTCTCCACAAAAGTCCTATATGATCTTGAGTCGAATAAAGCTTAAGGGGCAAGCCTATGGTACTTCGAGCCAGACTTGAATCTTTTCCATGAGAGAGATGAGTGAACTCCCATTATCCTCGTTCTGAGTGTTACAATCTTAAAGTGAGGTTTGCTTAGGGAGAGTTGAGGAGTATGAGTTTGGGTTCCACAATGACCAAAGTAGTAGTAAGAGTTTCGTTGATGAGTCGAGTCAACTCTTGATGCTCTTGTGTCACACTGAAATCCATGGTTTTAAAAGGTCAAATGTTGTTAATGATTCATTTGCATTGAGGGCAATTGTTAGTCCCAACTGATGCTAGAAGAGGTTACCTTAGGACAGCTGAATGTTCTTGGATTTACTCAAAATGGGGTGGGACTTATTTTGTTTGCTTGAGGACAAGCAAAAGCTTAAGTTTGGGGGAGTTGATAACTAGGGATTTTACCTTATTTTTCACTCTTTCTTGCTTAAGTTTTGGATAAAAGTGTATGCAAAATAGTCTTAAAGGCTTACGTGTTGTGCTTGTTGCAGGGTTTAGTCAAAAAGGGTGACAACTAGTCAAAAACCTGCTCCAAAAAGGAGTGTAACTTGCACAAGTACTAAGAACAAGCACTAACAAAGTTCAACTGACCAGTGTGGACCACGGTTCGCACTGAAGAGATTCAGATATTGCTTTTCAAGACCAATCCAATGCAGACCGCGGTTCAGTTTATGCGGTCCGCGGTAGAGAGATTCAAAGAAACAATTTTCAAGGCAAGACCAACGCGGACCGCAGTGCATTTTACGCGGTTCGCACTGAGGAGATTCAGAGACCCCATGCCTTGAAGATCAGGAGACCACCGCGGACCGCGGTCCATTTTGTGTGGTCCGCATTGAAGCCATCGTGGTGCATTTTATGCGGACCGCGGTGGCCAAGTTCAGAGGTCAATATTTCCAAGCCAAAGCCTCACCGCGGCCGCGATCCATTTTGTGCGGTCCGCGGTGACCCCGCAGGGGTATTTTGGTCTAGTATAAATAGTTTCTTTTCTTATTTTTTGGAAAAGCTTTTTGTACTCTGATATTTTCAGGAGCTCGTGAACGGGTTTTCTTCAGCTTTTTGAGTAATTTTAGAAGGGTTTCAACATTGAATCTTTCAATTTTAGTTTATAATTCAATTATATGGGTTTTGCTTCATCTATTTCTATTATTTGTTCTGTTATTATGAGTAGCTAAACCCATTATCTAGGGTTGTGGCCCAACCCTAGTATGGGTGTTTAATGGGTCCTTTAAATTAAGGCTTAGATGTTTATGGGTGGTTGGTATTTGGGATGATTTGTGGTTTTCATGTTAAAATTAGTGGTTGCAAACACTAATTAGTGTACATTTGACTTGGGTTCTTCTTGAGAAAGAGAACTTGAGTCTAGAAAACCAGCCCAACAAGGAATTGGGACGAAATGAAGAGATTGATAGTCCCAATTAACGGGTTAAACCTATAGATAGTAAAACCCAACTTGAGCCAATATTGCTTGCATAATCTTGGAACCCAATTGGCCTTGAGAATGGCAATTAGGGCAAAGCCACTCAAACTACCGAGAGGTATAGAGTGACTACTTCCGTGCATTGGCTATGCCATATTCCCTTTGGTAACTTCTCTGCCTTAGGTATTGGATCCCGTTAAATATTCGCCTAAGGAAAAGTCATAACCCTAGTGCCTTTTATCCATTAAGAAAACAACCAAAAAGAAATTAGTTAGTTAATTAGCAAATTACCATTAGTATAAACTGTAGTCTAATTGCCAAATCAAAAAGTATGAAAAGTGCAATTAGGAGCACGAAATACTACTAGATTACCTAGATCTCAACTCCAATATTCATAACTCTCTGTGGAATCGATCCCGATCCTTCGGGTAAAAGCTGCTCCGACCCTCATCTTGCTACTTTATAGTAGTGTAGGTGAGAGAGAACGATCACTTTTTGGCGCCGTTGCCGGGGAACGAACTCGGTCACCCGCGTGACAGGCGGGGAATACTCACCATTATACTACAATAGTATACGATGTTGATTATCTACGTGAATAGTGATGTTAAGTGTTTTTCTTTCCTTTTTCTGTTAACGTGTGTGTTGAATCACTTCAGGTTCTAATGGAGGATCCTTTGAGAAACATCATAGAGGAGGTATATGACAATCCAGAAGATGAAATAAACCAAGTACCTCCTCCTGGACGGGGCCGACATGCCAATGTTAATGAGGACATTCTAGACCCTCCCCGGCCTCCACCCCCCAGAGCAGCACCTCGGGTCCTTCCAAACAAGGGGCATGCTAGTGCTATTGCCCCGCCTAGAATCCGGGCGAGAAATTTTCAGATAACAAATGTGATGCTGACACTCTTGGAGCAGCAGGGCTATTTCACCGGAGCCGCCCACATGCTTACAAACATTTGAAAGGCTTCGTGGATACCTGCTGGGGTAGTAAGCAAACGAACGTCTCAGAAGATGCCTTGAGACTGCGGTTATTCCCCTTCTCTCTTTGAGGGAAGGCTCTTGATTGGCTCGAGCGGCTTCCCAACCACTCCATATCCCCATGGGATGAGCTCGCAGACAATTTTATTGCAAAACGTTTCTCACCTAGTCACATGGCAGCGCTCAGAGATGAAATATTAGCTTTTAAGCAAGAACCCAACGAGCCTTTTCATGAGATTTGGGAGCGCTACAGGACCATGGTTAAGGAATGTCCAAACAATGACATGACTGAAGCCATGATTCAGCAAACCTTCTACCGAGGAATAAACACTGTCAATCAATTGGCCGGTGGAAATTTCATGAAATTGACTTCCCTCGAGGCATGTGAGGTCTTAGATGAGATGGTTGACACATCGTCAGCATGGAAAAGTAGAGAAAACGTACCTCAGGGTGAGTCCGGTGTCAATAGTCTTCACAAAGAACTCCAAGAACATGGGCAAGCAATTGTCCAGCTCACTACCACTATGAACCAACTTGCCAAGGCCCAGCTTCAACAATTACAAGGGCCTAAGCAAGTAAATGCCATGGAGGGAGTGAATGTGTTAGTGAACCAAAGAAGACCTCGGGGAAATCCAAAGCAAAGCAACAATGATCAAAGTGACTAAGGACCAAGTAGGTATAGTCAAGAAGAGCCATATGATGATCAAGAAGAGGATGTTATGTATGCTAATAATTACCAAAGTCAAGGGAACAATCAAAGCAACAATCAAAACTGGAGCAACCAAGGCAACAATCAAAGTTGGGGTAATCAAAGACAGAGAAATTGGAACAATAACAACAATTCACGAAATTGGGGGAACAACAATGATAAAAATTGGAGCGGAGGAAATAACAACAACAATTGGGGTGGTAATGGTAACGGGGGGTCGGGCTTTCAAAGGCCCCCGATGTACCAACAACCAAGCAATCCATCCCCGTACCAAGCTCAAGGACTAAGCTCCTAAAGTAATGACATGTCAAGGATTGAACAAATGTTCAAGCAAATGATGGAGCGAAACACGGACTCTGATGCTCAATTGGCCTCCCACAACACCTCCATTAGAAACCTTGAAGTACAAATGGGCCAAATTTCTCATGCCTTGAACACACGCCTAAAGGGAGCACTACCGAGTGATACGGTGGTGAACCCTAAGGGTAGGAACAATAATAATACCGGTCACGCCATGGCAGTGACCACAAGAAGTGGAAAAGGCGGTGAAGCGAGTTCTTCTATACAAAAGAGAATTGTTGTTGATGATGATGAATTTCCAAATGATGAGTTACAAATTAAAGTTGAGCAAGTGGTGGAAGAGCCAACTACTAGTGAGGTGATAATTGATATCCATGATAATGGGGAGGATTTGCAATGGGACGTGAACCCGTCTAGGGAACACGTGATTGATATGCCGAAACCGGTGGTCCCACAAGCCAAGGAACCATTTCCTAGGCCCCCTCTTCCACATCCTCAAAGGTTGGCGAAGCAAAAGCAAGAGAATCAATTCAAGAAATTAATCGATAAGATGAAAAATCTATCCATCAATGTCCCTTTGGTTGAGCTTTGGAGCAAATGTTAGGGTATGCTAAGTTCATGAAGGACTTAGTCACAAAGAAACGGTCTATGGAGTGAAAAACCATAAAGATGACTCACCAAGTGAGTGCCATAGTGCATTCAATGGCACCCAAACTTGAAGACCCGGTAGCTTTTACCATTCCTTGTACAATCGGGAGTGCGGATTTTGCTAATGCTTTGTGTGACCTCAGAGCTAGCATAAACTTGATTCCATATCCGGTTTCTAAAACATTGGGGATTGGTCAACCTAGGGCTACCTCTATGCATCTTCAAATGGCGGCTAGAACTATGAAGAGGCCCCTAGGAATCATTGATGATGTATTAGTGCGGGTTGACAAGTTCATTTTGCCCGCGGACTTCGTTATCTTGGATTGCGAAGTGGAGTATGTGGTCCCCATCATCTTGAGAAAAGGCCTTTCCTCGCAACGGGAAAGGCCTTAGTTGACGTGGAGTCCAGTGAGCTCACTTTCCGAGTGGACAATGTAAAGGTTGTGTTCCATGTGTGCAAATCAATAAAGCAGCCCAACAGCACAGAAGTATGCTCTTTCATGGACCTTGTCACCGAGATCATTATTGATGATGCAAGCTATATGATTAATGTTGAAGATCCAGTGGAGGCAGCTTTATTGAACCATGATGACATCGTGATGGATGGCTTACTTTAAATTACCAATGCTCTTCAAGGCATGGGTTCTTATTCCTATGGTCCCCGAAAGCTATCATTGGACTTGGAGAATAAAAAAATTCCTCCGACAAAGCCTTCAATCGAAGAGCCACCTACATTGGAGTTGAAGCCACTTCCACCACACCTCAGGTATGAATATCTTGGCCCCTCTCGTACTTTTCCTGTTATACTCCTCTTGCCTAACCCAATTTCAGGTAAACTCCACTCTAAAAGTGCTAAAGAGGAGAAAGAAGGCCATATGATGGACACTTGCTGACATTCGTGGAATAAGCCCCACATTTTGCATGCACAAAATCATTCTTGAGGATGGAGCAAAGCCTTCCGTAGAACACCAACGGAGGCTCAATGATGCAATGCAAGAAGTGGTGAAGAAGGAAATAATCAAGTGGCTTGATGCAGGGGTTGTCTACCTAATCTCGGATAGTGCTTGGACTTCTTCGGTCCAATGTGTTCCAAAAAAGGGTGGCATGACAGTGGTCCAAAATGACAAAAATTAACTCATTCCAACAAGAACGGTCACAGGTTGGCGGGTGTGTATGGATTACCGCAAGCTAAACAAAGTGACTCGCAAGGATCATTTCCCTCTTCCCTTCTTGGTTCAAATGCTTGATAGGCTTGCGGGTCGGGCTTTCTATTGCTTATTGGACGGGTATTCAGGCTATAACCAATTCTTGATTGCCCCGGAGGACCAAGAAAAGTCTACCTTCACGTGCCTGTATGGTATATTTGCCTTCTCTAGGATGCCTTTTGGACTTTGCAATGCACCTGCCACATTTCAGCGGTGCATCATGGCAATCTTTACTGATATGGTTGAAGACTTTCTCGAGGTCTTTATGGATGACTTCAGCGTAGTTGGGGACTCCTTTGATGAATGTTTGAGCAATCTTGACAAAGTCCTTGCTCTGTGTGAAGAGACTAACCTAGTATTAAACTGGGGAAAATGCCATTTTATGGTGGAAGAAGGGATAGTGTTGGGCCAAAAAATCTCGAGAAATGGAATTGAAGTGGATAAGGCGAAGATTGAAGTGATTTCTAAATTTCCACATCCAACTTCGATTAAGGGGGTCCAGAGCTTCCGTGGGCACGCCGGGTTCTATCGGCGTTTTATTAAGCACTTCTCTAAGGTGGTCAATCCTCTTTGCAAATTGTTAGAGAAAGATCCAAATTTTACTTTGATGAGAATTTCATGAGTGCATTTGAATTGTTGAAGCACAAGCTTACCACAATGCCTATTATCACCGTGCCGGATTGGAGCTCTCCTTTTGAGCTAATGTGTGACTCTAGTGATGTGGCTGTGGGAGTGGTGTTGGGACAAAGGGTGAACAAGATCTTTCACCCCATCTATTATGCTAGCAAAACAATGAACTCAGCCCAAATGAACTACACCGTCACCGAGAAGGAGTTATTGGAAATAGTTTTTGCGATGGAGAAATTCCGTCCTTATCTTATGGGTGCCAAGGCCATAGTTCACACTGACCATGCGGCACTCCGGTATCTCATGAACAAAAAGGATTCCAAAGCGAGACTCATGAGGTGGGTGTGGTTGCTTCAAGAGTTCGACTTGGAGATTATTGATCGAAAAGGGAGTGAAATCCAAGTGGCCGACCATCTTTCCCGCTTGGAGGACCAAGGTCGACCTAGTGATGAGCTTGAAATTGATGATAGTTTCCCTGATGAACAACTTCTTTCTGTGTCAATGCAAGAAATGCCATGGTTCGGGGACATTGCCAATTATATTGTCACCGGTGTTGTTCCTTGTGAGCTCTCTTCCAACCAAAGGAAGAAGCTTAGGAAGGATAGCATGGATTTTTATTGGGATGAACCATACTTACTCAAGATTTGCAATGACAGTGTCATCCGGCGATGTGTTCCCGAAGAGGAATAAGGATCTATTCTTGAATCTTGCCACTCTTCACCTTATGGTGGTCATCATGGAGGGGCAAAGATCGCCTCCAAAGTACTAAGCTGTGGTTTCTTTTGGCCTACCTTATACAAGGATGCTAGTGACTTGGTCAAGCGATGTGATGAATGCCAACGAATGGGTGGCATATCCAAGAGAGATGAGATGCCTCTCACTACAATCCTAGAGGTGGATTTTTTTTATGTATGGGGTATTGACTTTATGGGGCCATTTGTGAGCTCTTGTGGAAACACTTACATACTCATGGCGGTGGACTACGTTTTAAAATGGGTTGAGGCCATGGCTTTGCCCAATAATGAGGCCCGGGGTGTGGTTGGTTTTCTGAAGAAGCATATTTTCACAAGATTTGGGACACCTGTTCCATCATCAGTGACGGGGGGTCTCACTTTTGCAATAGGTCCTTTGATTCTTTTCTATCGAAGCATGGAGTCAATCATAAGGTGTCTACTCCATACCATCCTCAAGCAAGTGTCCAGGTGGAAGTGTCCAATCGTGAAATCAAGAATATATTGGCCAAGACAATGAATGCTAACCAGACTGATTGGTCCCGGAAGCTTGATGATGCTCTTTGGGCTTACCGTACCGCCTTCAAAACCCCAATAGGTATGTCACCTTACCGGTTGATGTATGGAAAGGCTTGTCATCTTCTGGTGGAATTGGAGCACAAGGCACTTTGGGCTTTGAAGAAGTTGAATTTGGATTGGGACACAGCTGCTAATCTCAGAGTTGATCACTTAAATGAGCTAGATGAGTTCAGATTTCATGCATACACTAGCTCCTCCTTGTACAAAGACAAAATGAAGTACCTCCATGACAAGTATGCCAAAGAACGGGAATTCTAGGTGGGAGACTTGGTGCTCCTTTTCAATTCTAGACTCGTTCTCTTTGCGGGCAAACTCAAATCCAAGTGGAGTGGCCCGTTTGAAGTTGTGTTGGTTACACCCTTTGGTGCTCTCCATCTCAAGAACAAAAATGGGGAGATTTTTTGAGTGAATGGGCACCGCAGCAAGCATTACCTTTGGAAATTTGAAGATAACCACGTGGTGGCTTTGATGAAGCTCAATTGAACATGGTAACATGCGTCGTGCCGCGACGTTAAATCAGAAGCTTCTTGGGAGGCAACCCATGTGTCTTTATTTCCGTTTTTCTTTGATTTGCTTGGTAGTATAGGACTTATTTTTGGACTAACTGGTTGTGGGATGTTGTAGGATTATTTTGATGCAGGGCACAAGGTTAAGTTAAAAATAACAGCTCTCTGAAGTTTGCAATGCGGACCGCGGTCAATTTTGTGCGGTCCGCGGAGCCACCTTACCATAAATTTCTCTCTGAAGTTGCCACCGCGGCCGCACTACCATTTTGTGCGGTCCGCGGTGGACCACTGCGGTCGCGGTTCATTTTGTGCGGACCGTAGTGGCCATTTTCCCAGATGCCCAGAAATGTTGAGAACCGCGGACCGCGGTCATTTTATGGGGTCTGCGGTGGGTAAGTAACGTAGGTCCCAGGACAAGCTCTATAAATAGGGTCTGAGGACCTCATTTTACACTTTTCGCTCTTTGCACTCTCTACAGTTAAAATTCCACTGTGCATCATCCCTGCTAGCTTCAATAGAGTCATCTAATTCATCTCATCTTCATTCCACATCTAGTAAGTTTAATTTTGACTTCATAACTTCTTAATTTTATTATTTTCTTGTTTACTTAGTAGATTTTCTTCTTCTTTTTCCCTTTTTTCTTCTTTAATCCATTAATCATGTGTAGGGTTTGTTCATAATGCTTAATTTAGACCCATTGTAGTTAATTAAACTAATTAAACACCTAGGGTATCAACAACATGTGCATTTGAACTTGAAATAAAAATTAAAATTGAAACCCTAGGTTGGGAATTAGTGCGGTTTGCGGTGCTTTTATGCGGACCGCGGTGCTTTTTTGTGCGGTCCGCGGTGCCTTAGTGCAGACCGAGGTTGTTTTTATGCGGTCTGCGGTACTAATCTTCAGAGAAATGGGTAGTTTGAACCTCACTTCAACGCGGACCGCGGTTCTTTTGTTGCGGTCAGCGGTGCCTTAGTGCGAACCGCGGTTGTTTTTATGCGGTCCGCGGTGCTAATCTTCAGAGAAGTGAGTACTCTGAACCCCACTTCAACGCGGACCATGGTTCTTTTGTTGCGGTCCGCGGTGCCTTAGTGCGGACCGTGGTTTTATTTATGCGGTCTGCTCTGACCATCTTCAGAGAGGTGGGTAGTCTGAACCCCACCTCAACGCAGACTGCGGTCCTTTTTGTGCGGTCCGCAGTCTGCCACTTCTGCAACTCAAATCCAATGTTCTGCTACTTTCCTTTCTTCATGAATAAATACACGGCTTGGATACTAACAATTTTTAAATGAATTGAACTTGCAGATTATTGTCCAATCAAGAGGTGGTGGCCGTAAACCAAGCGAAAAGGGTGAATCCTCTCGGAGGAGAGGCAAGGTAATGATCAAACTAACCCCCCAAGTCCGGCAAGAAATACAAGCAACTAGAAAAACAATCCGGGCCATGGATAGAGCTGCTTCCCAATCGAAAAGTGAGTATGCACCCTCCGGAGAGGGATCTGAGTCAAAGTCGGTACCAGAGTTTGTCCCAGACTTCCCGGAGAGGTTCATATTGACAAATGAACCTTCTGACTCCCCTCCTGCCCAAGCAGCAACACACTCTGAGAGTTCTGAAGGCTCAGTTGCAGGGAGTGATCATGAATACTCCACCTCACCTACAATATCTCTATCGGGTGAACACTCCGAAGAAGAAGACGCAGGGGGTGAACCCCAAGTTGGGGGGGTTGAAAGAACTAGAAACCCGAAAGCATGGCAAGATCGATTTGTGAGTTAACCGGAGGCAAATGAGCACCTAGTCATCGCAAGGGACCTTTTGTGGGATAACCCCAATGTGTGGAGAAAGTTCAGGGAGAGAAAATGCTGGGACTATTTCACTTGCCAGATGCCAGAGGCAAATGAGAACCTAGTCAAGGAGTTCTACACTAATTTGGCTTATTTGAAAAAGGAATCCAAGGCGACTAAGGTGCGGAATCTGACGGTACCTTTTGATGGGAATGCAATAAATGGGTACCTTGACTTCGATGATGAGGATGATACGGATTACTTGGAGAAATTGAATGCGGGGGATGAGGCCCGTCCATGGCTAGTAGAGCACTTGGAAATCCTAGGTGAAACCCCAGACTGGTTGCAAGAAGGGAAGGTGATTCTGAGGAGAACGTTAAACTTTGAAGCCAAAGGTTGGGAGACGTTCATGTGTAGCAGGCTAGACCCCACATTTCATGAAAATTCTCTTCCTCTCATATGTGTTGTGCTTATAGCCTCAATCATGGCAGGGATCCCGATCAATGTCGGGAATGTGATGTCAAGGGTTATTAATCGGGTGGTGAATGAAGGTGATAGAGCCTTCCCTTTCCCTAATTTCTTGACCATGTACTTTGAAGAACAAAAGGTAGAGGGGAGAAAGTATGATGTAAAGGTGAGTCCAAAGGCTCCGTTATCCTGGTGCAACCTTCAGGGTGATGACAACCCCAAAAGCAAGAATTTAAAAGGAAAAGCCACGACATCCACTAGCCAATCTGAAGAGCCAGTGGTTGTAGTGGCATCTTCTCACCCTGCCTCAGCCACCCCGGACATTGCTGGCCCCTCCACTTCAGCAGCCCCAGGAATTCCTTCATCACGGGCATACCCTCTGACTACCCACCGTCTGAGCCAGACCCTATCCAGTATCGACAACTAGATGCAGGCAACTACTTCTAAGTTGTCTGTCCTTTCCACGACGGTGGCAGCCCAAGTTGTACCTCCTCCGCCACAGGTCCCACAGTCCGTGGAGGACACTCTCAAGGAGCTTTTGGGAAACCAGAAGAAGATCCTTGAGAACAAAAAGTTGATTCTGGACGATGTTGGCAATCATGGAAAGGCCATGAAAGAGCTTGCCAAGGAGACTAAGAAACTGAGGAAGACACGTGCCTCCAGGGAGTCGGTGAAGCAGTTAAGGAAGGAGGTAGATAAGCTGAAGGAGGATCACTTTCTATTGGACTTGCTACTGCACGACCCTACTGCCCAACCTGAGCTAGAGCCGGAGATAGAGAGGCCAGCAAAGAGGAAGAGAGTGTTTCCCCGTACTGAGGGCATTGTGATAGAGTTGGCGGACCCGCAGGGAGGTACCTCGAGTCAGCCACAACTACTAGTACAGGCCCATGTTACAGAGGAGATCCAGGTCCCGATGGAGACACAGGGTTCTGTGGACCACTCACAGGCTCCCATACAGTCCCCAAACCTCGGGACCCATACTCAGGATCCTATGCAGACGGAGGGCCTATAGGGAGTTTCGTTGATGAGTCGAGTCAACTCTTGATGCTCTTGTGTCACACTGAAATCCATGGATTTAAAAGGTCAAATGTTGTTAATGATTCATTTGCATTGAGGGGAATTGTTAGTCCCAACTGATGCTAGAAGAGGTTACCTTAGGACATCTGAATGTTCTTGGATTTACTCAGAAAGGGGTAGGGCTTGTGTTGAGGGGACCATTGTATTTCTCAAATCATAGCTAAGGTTGTTGTGGGCCCCCGAATGTTTGTCTAGGAAAAATCCAAGTCTCGTGCCATTAGTCTAGAACTTGCCCTGAATGTTTGTCTAGGCGAAATCCTAAGTGTAGTTTGACTTGAGATGTGATTATAGGCTCTCCTTGATCCGAATAGTGACTTGAAAATTTCCATAGCCTACAAATGACAATTTCCCTAGTCAAATCTTTTGAGCCTTAGACCTTTTTCTTTCAAAAACTATGATACAAGCCTTTACCAATTTTGACCCTCTCTTGGCACCCCTTCTTCCTTAGAACAAGGCAAAAGCGTAAGTTTGGGGGAGAGACGAGGAATGCAACGAAGTGAAAAATAAGGTACAAAAGGAAGAAAAAGGAAAGTCAATGAAAAAGAAAGAAAAGAAAAGTAAAAAGTCAAAAAGAATGAGCAAGTCAGAAGAAATAAAAGGGAATCAATGAAAAGAAAGAAATTGAAGGTGTGGAATGCTTAGAAAGGAGAAAAATGACTGAATTGAACAAAAAGGTATGACAGTGTCTCTCTCTAACCCCTCAGAAAGAGCTTAATGACTCAAGAAGTTAAGAGAATGTGCGCAAGAAGTGAAGCAAATAAAGTGCTTAAGGGAAGATGGAACCCACTTAGACCAAATATTTCCTACCTTGAACAAAAAAGCCTTCAATATGTCTCCACAAAAGTCCTATATGATCTTGAGTCGAATGAAGCTTACATTAGTGGTGACTCACATAAGGGGCAAGCCTATGGTACTTCGAGCCGGACTTGAGTCCCTTTCTTGAGAGAGATGAGTGAACTCCCATTATCCTCATTCTGAGTGTTACAATCTTAAAGTGAGGTTTGCTTAGGGAGAGTTGAGGAGTATGAGTTTGGGTTCCACAATGACCAAAGTAGTAGTAAGAGTTTCGTTGATGAGTCGAGTCAACTCTTGATGCTCTTGTGTCACACTGAAATCCATGGTTTTAAAAGGTCAAATGTTGCTAATGATTCATTTTCATTGAGGGCAATTGTTAGTCCCAACTGATGCTAGAAGCGGTTACCTTAGGACAGCTGAATGTTCTTGGATTTACTCAAAAAGGGGTGGGGCTTATTTTGTTTGCTTGAGGACAAGCAAAAGCTTAAGTTTGGGGGAGTTGATAACTAGGGATTTTACCTTATTTTACACTCTTTCTTGCTTAAGTTTTGGATAAAAGTGTATGAAAAATAGTCCCAAAGGATTACGTGTTGTGCTTGTTGCAGGGTTTAGTCAAAAATGGTGACAACTAGTCAAAATCCTGCTCAAAAAGGAGTGAAACTTGCACAAGTACCAAGAACAAGCACCAGCAAAGTTCAACTGACCAGTGCGGACCGCGGTCCAGTTTATGCGGTCCGCGGTAGAGAGATACAGAGAAGCAGTTTTCAAGGCAAGACCAATGCGGACCGCGGTCCATTTTACGAGGTCCGCACTGAGGAGATTCAGAGACCCCATGCCTTGAAGGTTAGGAGACCACCGCTGACCGCAGTTCATTTTGCGCGGTCCGCGTTGAAGCCATCGCGGCCGTGGTGCATTTTATGCAGGCCGCGGAGGCCAAGTTCAGAGGTCAAGATTTCCAAGCCAAAATCCTCACCGCGGCCGCGATCCATTTTGTGCGGTCCGCGGTGACCCCATAGGGGTATTTTTGCCCAGAAAATTCGGCCAAATATAAACAGTTTATTTTCTTATTTTTTGGAAAAGCTTTTTGTACTCTGATATTTTCAGGAGCTCGTGAACGGATTTTCTTCAGCTTTTTGAGTAATTTTAGAAGGGTTTCAACATTGAATCTTTCAATTTTAGTTTATAATTCAATTATATGGGTTTTGCTTCATCTATTTTTCTGATTTCTTCAGTTATTATGAGTAGCTAAACCCATTAGCTAGGGTTGTGGCTATACCCTAGTGTGGGTGTTTGATAGGTCCTTTAAATTAAGGCTTAGATGTGTATGGGTAATTGGTATTTGGGCTGATTTATGGTTTTCATGTTAATATTAGCGGTTGCAAACACTAATTAGTGTTTATTTGACTTGGGTTTTTCTTGAGAAAGAGAACATGAGTCTAGAAAATCAGCCCAACAAGGAATTGGGATGTATTCACGAGATTGATAGTCCCAATTAACGGGTTAAAGCTAGAGATAGTAAAATCCTACTTGAGCCTATATTGCTTGTATGAATTTGACACCCAATTGACCTCGAGGGAGGCAATTAAGGCAAACCCATTAAAACTACCGAGAGGTATAAAGTGGGTAACTTTGAGGATTGGCTATATCACACTCCCCTTCATAACATCTTTTCCTTAGATATTGGAACCCGTTAAATATTCGCCTAGGTGAAATTCATAACCCTAGTGCCTTTTATCCATTAAGAAAACAACCAAAAAGACATTAGTTAGTTAATTAGCAAATTATCATTAGTATAAACCGTAGTCTAATTGCCAAATCAAAGAGTATGAAAAGTGCAATTAAGAGCATCAAACAGTACTAGATTACCTAGAAACTCAACTGTAATATTCATAACTCTCTATGGAATTAATCCCGATCCTTCGGGTAAAAGCTGCTCCGACCCTCATCTTGCTACTTTATAGTAGTGTAGGAGAGAGAGAACGATCAGACCCCCAAAATAAAAAGGGCCCAACTTGGAGACGTAGGAGGTATGTCATTCACGTGGACATAGACTCATTCCACCAGCTTCAAGATGATGAAGAATATGAGGGCGAGGACTCGGCGTTGGTGGTACGAACCAAAACTCCAGCCGAGGCCGCCAAACCCTCCGAACCAGAGATCCTGTCTTGCGGTGAGGAAAATTCAAAGAAAGACGTGGGGAAATCCCCCGAATCTCCTGAGTTCGTGATTGTTTCTCAACCTTCAACAAGCACACCAAAAAGGACAGATTCTGAAGTCCCCATGGTCGAACAGAGCGCCTCGGGCAATCTGCCCGAGGCCATGACAATAGGTCACTCTCCATCGTTACCGGCTTATTCCGAGGATGCCATATGGGAAGCCTGGTCCCTGAGAATACCTGACTTAAGCAGAGTCCCCGGTGAGGACGATCCTTTCTAGGATTGCTTTACTAGGGTCGATGATGCTGATCTCAACGATGCGTCTACCATCTTCGAAGAGGCCCAACGTCTCTTCTATAAGGTAAGCATTAATTCTTAATGTTGCAATTTACTTTTTCTCGCCTTACCTTAATTAATAACTCTTATTATGCGTAGGCTTTTGCCAAGTTTAGGGTCGACCTAAGACAATGTGAGGCCGAACTTAAGAAGTCCTTGGGTCAAGGGAAGGCCCTGAAGCTCCTTTGTAGCCAAGAGGAAGAGGAGCTCAAAGACCTTCGGGCAGACTTGGACAAGGCTCGTGAGAGTGAGGCTGAGCTAGACAAGCAGGTAACCATCGTTTTGAAAGAGTATGGTCTTCTCGTCCCAACTATGCAGGCTAACACTTCAATGTCCCAGCTGCAGCAAAAATTGGAGATGATGGGGCAGCTTCGAGGTGAGGTCGATCCAGTTAATGCTGAGTGCAACCGATGGAAGGAAAATATGGATCGCCTTGCTGCGGAGAAAGAAGCTGCATTAGCCAAACTGGCATCAGTTGAGACCCAGCTCAGGGGTGACAAAGAGAATGGTTCGGCCGAGGCCAAAAGGATCTCCGAGCTCGAGGTCGAACTTGCCAAGGTTGAGGCCAAGGTTGCTGAAGCTAGGGATGAGGCCAAGAGGACGAAGGTCACGACTGATAAAATCATTATTGTGTATTTAAGGACACCGAGGCTGCTCAAACGGAGCTGAGGGAAGCTTCCGATCGGGAAAAGCGGAGTAATGACTTGGCCAGGTTCCAATCGCGGAGGGAGACCCTTGAAGAAATTCATGCTAGAGGTTTCGACCTTACTGAAGAGATAGATCAAGCAAGGGCGATGGAAGCCGGTGCCAGGTTTCTTGTCTCTTCCGATGATGACGATGATGGTGAAGGCAGCCAAGGTGGGTCCGATAACGAGGAGGGGCCGAATAAGAAGGTGCTCCCGAAGAAGAAGCTTCTCTCGAAGGAGAGACCAGCCTCGGGGCATAGATAGGAATTTTCTTTCTCCTTTTGTATTTTCCCTTTTGTTGAATCCTTGTACACACCTCTTTCTTAAGTATATAAAAGAAGAAACTTACTTGAATGCCTTCTTAATATTTCTTGCCTTAAAATTCTTGCAATAATTTCATTCTTTAAATGGTATATTCGAGATTCTATCTCGAACGGTTTCTTTGAAGTTGTCGTGGTCGAGTTCGAATAAGGTTCGAACCATCGGAGCATAGACCCTTTGTGTTGGATAATGGCGAGTCTCCCAGCCATAATCAAAATATTTATTTGGACTCGGGATAATCAAACCCTTGGGTTCGGATGGGGCGAGAACAAGATCTCAAACCCTAAGTGTATTGGCCCTTAGGCCTTTTTAAGTCGGGCTATTATGGCCTCTAAGAGATGGCTATTATTTCCCCTTTTCGGCTTAAAATACTTAGTTAATTGTTTTTATGTTTATGCCTTGGCATGCATCTTTTACCCATTGGATATTTTGAGGGTTTAGTGTCGATCGGAACCCTTTTATTTCTAGTGCTTAGCAAAAATTTGTATGTAAATAATTCAATACCTGTGAGGTTTCTTGTGGGATGATTTTATCGAAGCCTTTTGGTTGTTTTGTCGAGGGTAGCCTTTATTTAACAGGTTTTCTGAGAATTCGAAGGACTTTTTTTATTGCGTAATTCGAATGTCTAAGAGCCGCGTTATTTCGGTCGTAGCTTTTAGTATGGCCGTAGACTTAGGGTATGCATCTTGGACTTATTTCCCGATAACATTTTGAACTTGTTCGAAATGTTAGTCCCCGAACACGATGTCCTTGGACTTTACGTCGAGGGATGCCTTTTTGAGGTCTTACGAATTCGAGTTTAGACAAACTCGAATGTGCTGACTGTCGATGACGGTCTCCGAGTATTCGAGGTGTATTTGTGTTTTGGCTCTTGAGCTTTTTCTCATAGAGAATCAAAAGTATGGATCTCGTATAGCAGAAAATTTCTTTGAGACACAAGGTGTTTGATATAGAAAGAATGCTTCTTTGAATAATTCATACATGCGTACATATTTTGCCATCGGGGCTCGGCTATTCTATATGGACACGGTTCATCTGACCGTTTGGCTCGTTACAATGTTTTCCTATCGAGGCCCTCTTTGGCGTGAAGTATTTTTCTCAAAAATATAGCCTTCGAGGGTGATGCCCCCCCAGTATTCGACGTTTATTGAAAAGAAGCCTTGTATACTGTTGAATTCTCCTTAGGTAGAACATAGTTGTTGCCTCGTCAAAAACCTCGCCGGAAAAACCCATTTGGGATGAAACCCGATATAAGTGAAAAAGAGTGAAACGCGTGCTTTAAAACCTAAGGTCTTCGTGTAGGAGGGTGTCCTCGACGTCTTCGATCGAACATCTGCAATGAGTTAGTCTTGAATACAAATGGAAAAGATGAGAAGGTAATACCTTAGAAATAATATCGTTTGAGTAGTGATACATTCCAATTGTTTGGCAATTGTTCGCCTTCCACCGTACCAAGTTTGTAAGATCCTTTTCCGACGACTCTGATGACTCGATATGGTCCTTCCCAATTCGAGCCTAGTTTCCCTTCATTCGGGTCTCGATTATTGAGGGTGACTTTCTTTAGAACTAAGTCCCCGATTTCGAAGTGTCGAAGGTTAGTTCTTCTATTATAGTATCTTTCGATTATTTGCTTCTGTGCATCCTTCTGAACAAGTGCAGCTTCTTGTTTTTCACCTAATAACTCGAGGCTAGTATTCATAGCCTCGTGATTTGATTCCTCCGTTGCATGTCGAAATCTGGTGCTAGGTTCCCCGACCTCGACTGGATTTGGGCTTTGGATCCATATACCAAGGAGAACGGGGTTGCCCCCCTGCTGGATTTTGATGTCGTTCGATACGCCCAAAGGACCTCAGATAGAACTTTTCTCCATTTCCCCTTAGTGTCACTTAACCTTTTCTTTAAGTTTTGGATAATAGTTGTGATGACCCAAAGGGTCATCTTGTGGTTTAAGACTCTATTCCGCACTCGTTAGCCTTAAAAACCTTATTTTTACCCACCTCGATTTGCATGCGTAGTCCAGACGTAATTCTGAAAGCCTTTAAGTGGAAATTTAAGAAATAATAATTTTTGGAAATTAAAAATGATTTTAGTTGACTTTGGTCAATGTTTTGAGTAAACGGACCCGAACTCGTGTTCTATCATTCCCGGAAGGTTCGTAGTAAAATATGGGACCTGGGCGTATGCCCGGAATCGAATTCCGTGGTCCTAGCTCGAGAAATGAATTTTTGATAAAAATTGTAAGACAGGAATTCTAAGGATTTAAAGACATTGAGTAATGTTTGATCTCGTTGGTATCGGGCCCATATTTGTGTTCCCGAGTCCGGTACAGGTTTAATATAATATTTAAGTCATGTCAGTGAAATTTGGTAGAAATCGGAGTTGATTTGACGTGATTCGGACGTCCGGTTGAGAAGATAGTAATTTTGAAATGTTCTTGAGAAATTCATGAGTTTTGTGCTAAATCTGTAGTTCTAGGTGTTATTTTTGTAATTTGATTGCACGAGCAAGTCCGTATGATGTTTTTAGACTTGGGTGCATGTTTGGTTTGGATTACTGAGGGCTCGAGTGGGTGTTTTGAACTTAGAAAATTTTGCTTGTGTAACTGAACCTGTTGCAGGCCTCTGATCTCGCAATTGCAAGATCAGGCATCGCAATTGCGAACACAACAGGGTCCGCATTTGCGAGGCTTTCATCGCAATTGCGATCAGAAGCCTGGGCCAGCAGCTCTCGCAGTTGCGAGGTTACCTTCGCAATTGCGAAGGGAGTCTGGGAAGGGCAGGTTCGTAAATGCGAACATATACTCGCATTTGCGAGGATCAGTGGTCGCAAATGCGACACTTTCCTCGCATTTGCGAAGGCAGCAGGATTGCGAAGGACATCGCAATTGCGATTGTTCCTTCACATTTGCGAAGCTCAGGTTGCAATTGCAATATCTGCAACTGAGTAAAGGGACTTAGACGGGATTTTCATTCATTCTTCAAATTTTCAAAACCTAAACCTCAAGGGGCGATTTTCCAAAGACCAATTCTTCCCCATATCATAGGTAAGTGATTCTTAACTCTTTTCTTTCAATCTTTTACTTCTTTTAACAAGATTTTAACATAGAATCTAGGATTTTTATGGTGGAATTGGGGATTTTGGGTAGAAAACTAGGGATTTCGAAATTTGGAGATTTAGACCTCAAATTGAGGTCATATTCCAAAATCATTGTATATTTGAGCTCGGGGGTGAATGGGTAATCAGGTTTTGGTCCGAATTTCGAGTTGGACCAAGCGGACCTGGGTGTTGACTTTTGTTGACTTTTTCAAATACGAACTAAATTAAATTGTAGTTATCGGGGATGATTCGTAAGGCTTATGTTGAATCATTTGGTTGGAAATTTGCTAGATATTGTAGACTCAAAGGCTAATTTGAAAGGCAAAGTTGTGATTGAGCATTAAGTGATATTTAAAGCGAGGTAAGTGTCGTGTCTAACTTTGGCTTGAGGGAATAAGTATTATGTGTTTATTTGCTACGTGTTTGATTGTTGAATATGATGTATAGGTGAGGTGACGAGCACCTATGCGTTGTGGTCGAGTCAAAGCATGCGAGTGAATTTCCATTCTTGTACATTTTGTAGTCTTAAATCATATTATCCATTCTTAACGTTGTTTTTGAAATGTTGGGAGACTTATATCCGATTTCACAAAGGTTTGATAATTTGTGAATATTGGTTCAAAGTTGAGATTTAATTTTGATATAAAGAATTGATAAATACCGGTTTCTATGTGACACTCCAATCTATCAGTTGTTATTGATTCTGTGATTTGTGAGGAGGAGTGTAAAGCACGAAGGGTGATGTCGTGCATGCATTATTTATATCGTGAGAAAATGTGTAAAGCACGAAGAGTGATGTTGTTCCATGATATGTTAGTGTTAATGCACGAAGGGTGATGTCGTGCCATGATATGAGAGTGATAAAGCACGAAGGGTGATGCCGTGTATATTATGAGAGGTTTAATGCATGAAGGGTGATGCCGTGTCGTTCTATTTATTTATTGGGTGAGGTTGAGAGTACAAGCACAATGAGTGATGCAGTGCAGTTTTCCTTTGTTGTTTTAATTGCCTAAATCGTTTAAGGATTATCGTTTAATTCTGTCGTTTCATTATTCTCACTCCTTATATTATGATTCCCCATTGCATGTCCCCTTCCCATTAAGTCTGTTTTATTTCTTTATTTACCATTATTGCCATTAGCATGATTATATTATTTAGAATTTATGTGGTGTCTTTTCCTAGCCTCGTCACTACTTCGCCGAGGTTAGGCTCGACACTTACCAGTACATGGAGTCGGTTGTACTGATGTAGCACTCTGTACTTTCTATGCAGATCCAGGTATCGGTCCGAGCTGATTCTGAGTTCGTAGTTGACTTCTGTGCAAGCGACCCGAGGTAGATATGCCGACGTCCATAGATTCCTGGAGTCCCCTTCAATAGGCTCCAGCCAAATATTTTTAGTAAATTCTTAGTAGTCCGTGAGTTGTGACTCCAGGTCATGGGTAGTTAGACATCGGTATTATTGCGCAGTATTGTTATATAATTTCACTTATTATTTTGGTATCGTGTGTTGAATTGTAGCGGATCTCCGTATAGTTTTCAAGTGCAGCGTTAGGCGCCATCACGGTCCCGGCGGTGGGAATTCGGGTCGTGACAATAGTCTTGTTTGTAGATTTGGCCTGTCCGTTGGCGCTCAGGTGATATGGCATCGATAAGATCCTTTTTATTTGGTGTTCTTCGAGGAACTTTGTTACCTTGCTACCGATGAATTTCTTACCATTGTCGCATAGGATTTCGGCAAGTGTCCCAAATCGACACACGATGTGGTCCCAGATGAAGTCAATAACTTCTTTTTCCCTGACCTTCTCGAAGGCCTGTACTTACACCCATTTAGAAAAGTAGTCAGTCATAAACAAAATGAATTTAGCTTTACCTGGTGTTGTTGGCAGAGGTCCGATGATATCCATCCCCCATTTCATGAATGGCCACGGGGATAGGACAGAATGAAGTTGTTCTCCGGGTTGGTAGATCATCGGTGCAAACCTTTGACATTTATCGCATTTTTGAACAAACTCCTTAGTGTCTTTTTCCATGCTATCCCAGTAGTACCCTGCTCTAATAATTTTTTGAATCAAAGAGTCAGCCCCGGAGTGGTTCCCACAAGTGCCTTCGTGGATCTCTCGTAGAACATAATCGGTGTCCCCTTAACCGAAACATATCGCCAATGGTCCATTGAACGTTCTTTTGTATAATGTTCCACCTTCATCCAATGTGAACCTAGAAGCCTTGGTTCGTAGAGCTCTCGACTCTTTATGATCCGATGTGAGCTTTCCATTTTTCAAATATTCGATATACTTATTCCTCTAATCCTAAGTCAAACTTGTGGAATTTATCTCGGTGTGACCCTCCTCGACCACAGATCTCGATAACTGGACAATAGTCCCCGGGACAATATCATCTTCTTCGATCGATGAACCCAAGTTCTCAAGTGCGTCAGCCTCATTGGATTGCTCCCGAGGTACATGGTCTAGCGTCCATTCCTTGAAGCGGTGCAAGGTTACCTGTAACTTGTCCAAATACCTCTGCATCCTATCCTCTCGAACTTCGAAGCTTTTGTTTACTTGGTTCACCACCAATAAAGAATCGCACTTGGCTTCAACTATTTATGTCCCCAAGCTTTTAGCTAGCTCGAGACCTGCAATCCTAGCCTCATACTCGGCCTCATTATTAGTCAACCTAGAAATTTTAATAGACTGTCTAATAGTGCTACCCGTAGGAGACTTCAAAACAATGCTAAGCTCGGACCCTTTCACATTCGAGGCTCCGTCCGTGAAGAGGGTCCATACCCCCGATGACGTACCCCATTTTAGTAGAAGTTCCTTCTCCACTTTGGGTACGAGGGTTGGCGTAAAATCGGCCATAAAGTCAGCTATGATTTGAGACTTGATTGTCGTCGGGGTTGATATTCGATACCGTACCCTCCAAGTTCGATGTCCCATTTGGCCAATCGACCTGATAACTCGGGCTTGTGCAAAACATTTCGGACAGGATAAGTGGTTAACACACATATGGAGTGACACTGGAAATATGACTTTAATTTTCTAGATGCGCTTATTAATGCAAATGCCAACTTCTCTAAGTGTGGATACCTAGTTTCAGCATCTCCTAAGGTTCGACTTGCGTAATAAATAGGAAACTGCGTACCTTGCTTTTCTCGAACTTGTACGCCACTTACCGCTACTTCGAACATAGGAAAGTATAAGTATAGTTTCTCATCCGCCTTCGGAGTGTGAAGCAGGGGTGGGCTCGATAGATATCGTTTCAATTCCTCCAATGTGTTCTAACATTCCGGGGTCCATGCAAAATCATATTTCTTTTTTAGTAGGGAAAAAAACTTGTGGCTCCGATCTGACGACCTCGAAACGAATCGACCCAAAGCAGTTATCCGCCCGGTCAGCCTTTGTACGACTTTTACACTGTCCACGATGGTGATTTCTTTTATGACCTTAATTTTGTCGGGGTTGATCTCGATCCCCCCTATTCGACACAATGAAGCCCAGGAACTTTCCCGAGCCGACTCCAAAAGCACATTTCTCGGGGTTGAGTTTCATGTTGTATTTTTTCAAAATCTCGAACGTTGCCTGCAAATGAGTCAAACGGTCCTCTGCGCGCAGGGACTTAACTAGCATGTCATCAATGTAAACTTCCATTGACTTACCTATTTGTTCTTCTAACATCTTATTTACTAGGCGTTGGTAAGTAGCTCCTGCATTTTTTAGCTCGAAGGGCATTACATTGTAACAATACGTTCCATACTTGGTGATAAATGAGGTTTTTTCCTGGTCCTCCGGGTTCATCTGAATTTGATTATACCCGGAATAGGCGTCGAGAAAGGTAAGGATCTCGTGGCCGGTCGTGGCGTCGATCATACGATCAATGTTAAGCAGTGGAAAAAGAGTCTTTAGGTCATGCCTTGTTCAAACCCTTGTAATCTACGCACATTCTAAGTTTGTTCCCTTTTTATGGATTACGACTACATTGGCTAACCATCCAAGGTATTTTACTTCCCCAATGGACCCTATTTTGCGAAGTTTAATTACCTCGTTCTTTTATGAACACATGTTTTACCTCGGACTGGGGCCTTCTCTTTTTCTTCCTAGGTTTAAACCTGGGGTCGAGGCTTAGCCGATATGTTGTTATCTTCGGTGGAATCCCTGTCAAGTCTAAATGGGACCAAGAAAACATAGAGAAAACAATCTATGTTATCGATAAGGAATTGAATGAGTTTTTTCTTAAGTTCGGGGGTTAATCCCGTTCCCAGATATACCTTCCGTTCGGGCAGATGCTCGATCAATATCACTTGTTCCAGCTCCTCGACTGTTGGCTTGGTTGCATCTGATTCCTCGGTAATAACGAAAGTTCGAGGGGTAAGGAAATCCTCTTCTTCTTCTTTGATTACCTGTTCCTCTAACTCGATCGAGGCTGGGGACGGTGATTTCTATTTATCCATCTGCTTGTCTTTGATATTCAATTTTTCTGAGGTAGAAGGTGATGGTGTCGGTGTCACCTCTTCGATTGCAAACATTACCTTTGCTACGTGCTATTCCCCGTAAACTATTTTCACACCATCTATTCTTGGAAACTTCATCATTTGGTGAAGGGTCGACGGTACCGCCCTCATGTTATGGATCTACGGCCTTCCGAGCAGTGCATTGTACCTCATGTCACCTTCGACAACATAAAATTTTGTGTCCTAGATGGTCCCAGATACATTCAGTGGTAGGATTATCTCTCCATTTTTGTTTCACTAGCCATGTTGAAGCCGTTTAGGACTCGAGATGCAGGTACAATTTGATCTAGCAGTCCGATCTGCTCTAAGACCCTCGACCTGATTATGTTTCCCGAGCTACCTAGATCTACAAGAACATGTTTAACTTGAATTTTATTTAGCAAAATAGAAATTATCGGGGCATCATTGTGTGGCTGAGAGGGGACTTCTGTCTCCTCGTCGTTGAATGTAAGGGTGCCTTCGGGCATGTAGTCTTGGGTCCATTTCTCCCTTGTAATCAACACTTTGGTGCGTTTGAATACATGCCCTTGTGGGATGTCAACCCCACCAATGATACTGTGGATAACATGCTGAGGTTCTTCTTGCTCGTTCTTTCTGTTGGCGTCTCTTTCCCTGAAGTAATTTTTGGCCTTGTCATTGAGGAATTCTCGAAGGTGACCTTCGTTAAATAGTCGAGCTACTTCCTCTCTCAATTATATGCAGTCTTCGGTCCTATGGCTATGTGTGCCATGGTATTTGCATATCAAGTTAGGATTTCTCTAAGAAGGGTCAGTTTGTATAGGTCTGGGCCACCTAGAGTCTTTAATCCTCCCAATGGACAACACGATTCTCGAGGCATCGACGCTGAAGTTGTACTCCGATAATCGAGGTGCTTCTGCGGGATCGGTATGCTTATCAAATCCATTCTTACTCATGAGTCCCAAAGGATTTTTCCCTCGATCATTCCGGGATGAATTGTGTCCCGAGCCATTATTCCTTTGCTCCGTGGCATATGGCTGATATCGTTACCTATTCGACCTCGGTTCCCTGTCGGTATCCCTCGGGGCTTTAACTGCTAACCCGTTTGGATAAACTGAACCAGAAGGGTCTCCTAACTAGTCTTCCTCGACCCTGATCTTCAATTGATATCGATTCTGCACATCTGGCCAAGTTACAGCTGGGTACTCAATCAGATTTTGCTTCAACTGTCGTGATGTTATCGAGCTCCACTCGTTTAACCCTTGGGTGAAAGATTGAACGGCCCAATCATCAGAGACAGGTGGTAACTCCATCCGTTCCATCTGAAATCGGGATACGACCTCCCTCAACATTTCGTTATCCCTTTGTTTGATCTTGAAGACGTCTGATTTCCTCGTTGCGACCTTTATGGCCCCGGCGTGTGCTTTTACAAATGAATCTGCTAACATCGCAAATGAATCGATGGAATTTGGTGGCAAGTTGTGATACCAAATAATTTCTACCTTAGATAAATGTTTCCCAAATTTTTTCAACAAAACGGACTCGATCCCATCGTCTTATAAGTCATTTCCCTTTATACCGCATGTATATGTAGTGATATGTTCATTAGGATCGGTAGTTCTATTTTACTTCGGCATATCCGGCATGCGGAACTTCTTTGTAATGGACTTCGGGGCCGCGCACTAGGGAAAAGGCTTCTGCACGAACTTTTTTAAATCCAAACCCCTTAAGATCGGGTTTGCCCCTGGTATTTGATCGACTCAGGAGTTGTATGTCTCCACCTTTCTGTCATTATCTTCGATCTTCTTTTCTCCCGACTCGATTCTTTTGGTGAGATCTTCGAGCATTTTCATGATTTTAGGGTCAGTCCTCGATCCGTTATTGTTCGACCTTTCTGGCACCGGCTCGGGATGGCGAGTGATTTCTGGTTCAACCACACTCAGAGTTTTATGTTGACTTTGTAGCTGAGCGATAGCAACCCGCTAAGCTTGTAGCATCTCGAATATTACCTGGAGGCTAACTCCCCCATCTTCTACACCCTGTGTTCCTTGCCCACCAGGCCAGACTTCCCTGCGTACACTTCCTCCGAAGTATGCGCCTAAGTCCGCATTCAAAGCAATGTGCGAACTAACATCGACTGGTTCTGCCATCGGCACTTCCCCAGGATTAAGCGGTGGTACACCGGCTCCTGGAGCAACTACATTATCATTCTCCCCATGGAATCTAAGACCATCATTTCTGTGTATGGGTGCGTTTTGTGAGTTTGACATGTTTTAACCTGGAAAAAAAATTCTTGAAAAGAACAAGTGTGAAAATAACGCGTGTTATCAAAATCAACACTGAAACAATCATGTTACATCCCGCATTTTCGTATGTGTTAGATCTCGCATTTCCGTACGTTAAAATTTTGTCTTCAGTTAATCGACGTAAACTCGGGGATGAGATTATCTTGAGGATAACGTATTTATGCTATTTTTAACAAGCAATAAGTAAGTGTCATGAAGGATAAAGGGTGCACGAGTTAAAGAAAACGATTGTTGAAGGTGGCCGATTTAGGATAAAATACAGGTCGAGCGATAATACCCGATAATTATGGACTAGTACCATGCAAGGCACCATATGATCACAGTAGTATGATGTATAAAGTATATTAAAAATAAGTAGAATATTATATAATTTGAGGTAATTTTTAAATTATGCGGGTAATTGGTTAATTATCAGGTAACGGGACATTACTCAATTAACTAATAAGTGGGTAAAAACTTAATAAATTACATCCCTAGAAACGTGGGAGAAAGCCACCAAGCTAGAGGATGACTCTTAGTCATCTTATCATTAGGTGGCAACATAACATTAATATGTACCAAGCTGGTCATCATATGAAATAAGTCATTAGCATGATTTGTTAATACTTCATGGGATTTCACTTCACTAATGGTGTAAGATTTATTACACTATCAGATTCTAGCTTTTTACCATTGTTAGAATTAGATGAAGGATTTCTTTTACACTACCCATGGTTGGAGGTAATCTAACTTGATAGTGTAAAATAACTATACGCTGTTAGTGCACAAAGTAAAATTCTACTTCATTTATGTTTAAAGTTTCATTTGAATGTGTTCCAGAAGAGATAGAGAATGGGCGAGGGGATGTGCTCCCTTACATGTATAAAAAGGGTGTAATTAGGGATGGCAATGGGGCAGGGCGGGTTTTGTTTGATGCGGGGCGGAGCGGGTTTACTCTTATGCGGGTGCGAGGCGGGGCGGGTTAAAATAGTTTAAATTTTTTTTAAAGCGGGGTGGGTTGCGGGTTTAATGCGGGGCAACTTTGAATTTTATTTTTTCTGAAATAAAAAAATCATTTCAACTACAATTTTACATTATTCTTTCACAAATACGAATACTATTTTGAGAATTAACACATCTTCATGCAGCTACTATCAAGCAAACTGAAAACTGAAATACCACTTAGCTTTGATAAGTCAATAATTTTCACGGTTCTTGTTCATAAATTTGTCTATTCCACTGTTCATATTACTTTATGGAAACATTTCTCTAATATTAGTTTTGGTATTCTGAAAATAGTTATTCCACAAAAGTAAGTTTATTACACGTTTAAACATTTTTGTATTTATTTTTGCTTTGATCTTACTCAAGTTGATTTCAATTAACTTACGAGCAAACCATTTATATCCAACAAAAGAAAATCATTATTTCTCAAACTCTTGATTGAATATTTTTGTATATCCACCATCTCCACACTGTCCAAACAATGTCTGAAATCTACATATTGTTATGGCCCCAAGCATAAGTAGTGACAGACAGACAAGTCATTAAATTAATTCCAAAAATGATCGATAGATAAATTAAAGAAAAAAGAAAAAAGTAAGCGGGGCGGGGCGGGGCAGGACGGGTCTAAGCAGGGCGGGGCGGGTTGAAAATTGAAAAAATAACTATGCGGGGAGGGTCGGGTTGAAATTTTTGTGGGTTTCGCCAAACCCGCCATGCACCCGCCCCACCCCATTGCCATCCTAGGAGTAATTAGTTTTGAGTATGTATAAACTATACTAGTGATATTCAATGAAAAAAAAGATGAAATCTGAAAGGAGATCGTTATCTCAAGAATTTCATATGGATTTTTTCCTACTTCGATCCGCCGTTACGCGTTGTCGCAATCAACGGTGTTAGAGGAATTGTTAAGAGAATCGGCTCAGGTATGTTAAGGCTAAGACCTTCTTTCATTTTGGCATGATCTCGTCATTACACAAGTTTGATATTGAGGCATAAGGAACAATTCATATCCCGGAATTTACGTATATTTTGCCAGTATCGCAAGTTACGTATATTTTCCTAATTTTGTAAGTTACAATATTTTCCTTATCGGGACTTCATATTCAACTTGAGTATTTCCTTCTTCCAGTCAAGAGAGTAGAAATTTTATATATACAGTATTAAAGTATTTTCATTACCATCGAGCTATAATCGATGGGCAGGCCCCTATTGAGCAACCCCTGATCAGATGGTAAGTTATATACCGAGCCTACTGTGGTCGAGCACCTATGAGCGAGCCCAGTTGGCCGAGATACAGAAGCTAGTATGGCTGAGCGCCTATGAGCGAGCCTACTACGGCAGAGCAGTTATATATATATACTGATCCTTATAGGGTCGGACAACTATTTTACTTATTATATTGAGAGAATTGAGTCAGTATCAACATGTAAGCATATGTTCAGATTATCAGTTCAGTTTCAGCTTTCTGTATACTGCCTTACATACTCAGTACATTATTTCGTACTGACGCCCCTTTTGCCTGGGGACGCTGCGTTTCATGCCCGCAGGTTCTGATAGACAGGTCGAGAGCCCTCCAAGTAGGCTATCAGCTCAGCGGAAGATGTTGGTGCACTCAATTTGCTCCGGAGTTGCTTATTTGGTAAGTATAATTAGGACATGTATTGATTGGTATGGTGGGGCTCAATCCCGACCTTTATGATACTTATGTACTCTTAGAGGCTTGTAGACAGATGTCATGTATACGAATACTTGTATGGCCTTGTCGGCCTATGTTTAGAGGTTATAAATGATTATGTTGGCTTATTAGGCCCGTATGTCACGAGTATATGATGATAAAATAAGAAAGATACGTTACGTGGGTACTCGGTTGAGTAAGGTACCGGGTGCCCGTCGCGGCCCATCATTTTGGGTCGTGACAAAAGTGGTATCAGAGCAGTTCTGTCCTAGAGACTCTACAAGGTGTGTCTAGTAGAGTCTTGTTTATGGGTGTGTCATGCACCACACTTATAAGCAGGAGGCTACAGGGCATTTAGGATTTTCACTCTTTCTTCTTACTCTAGATCGTGTGATAGAGCTCCGTTGTAAGAATTCAAACTCCTAAATTCGATTTTAATTGTAACACGACGATACCTACATTCAGAAAGACGATCTATAAGACATATAGATGTGGAAGTGTTGATTTAGAGGAACTCGATTTTGCATCTTGCTTATGATGAGTAAATGTGGGGCCTTTAGCAGATTATGGGTGTACTAAAAGGTGTAAGGTCTCATAAGGAGCTTTAAGGAAAGAATACTTATCCACTCTTTTGGTAAAAAGGAATAACAGGATCGGAAGTTAGACACAAGTTTCAACAAGTAAAAGGAGCAATGTGAATAAGGAACGAGGTACCCAGTTAATGAAGGTTATCGGTATTTACAACTCAGGAAAAAAAATATAAGCGTTTTGATTTACCTTCAATTGTGAGAAAGGTATGTACAATTGGCCACACCCATTCATGCCCTATGGAAGCTAACATAAGTAGTATAATAGAAGGACGGATATTAGGATCCGGATGGGGTTAGAGTTACCCAAAATGAGGGATAGATTGTTTGCGTTAGTTGACATTTTCGAAGGATAAAGTTCTAGTAGATCTCCTTATCAGACACCCTGATGGTGCACTCTAAAATAGTACAGCTAGACATGAGTACTACAAAGATAGGCACTAGAAGCCTAAAAATGATAAATATCATCTTAGTATGACTCACGTCCCTAGTAGAGGAATAATGTTAAGCAACCCGAAGAGCCAGTGGATGGATCAAATGGGAGCTAAAAGCAAAAGAATATCTTGTCGATAAGTTTCAGAATAAAGTGATAGACAGAAATGTTAGCAGGAAATAAGAAGAGGGTGCATTATGAGTAAGATGTGATGCATGGATGACAACGGTAGATCAGAGAAAAAAAATGACAGCAATACAGGGTTAATAGTCAAGTGAAGTAAAAGACGAGAAGTGACAGGCCTTGAGACAACAAAAGAGTATAGGCCATAAAGTCATATCCTCATTTCGAGAAACAAGTTCGTGAACAAAAGGAAAAGTTAGACCCCCCCCAAGTAATACAAGTCAGTATGGGCTGGTGAACAGGATAACTAAACGTGAATTAAGGACTGAGTTACTGGATAATAGTCAATATCATCAGAATTTCAGATTTTGCCCCGGCGTTAATAGAATGGACAAAAGTAGAACATTCATGAGAAATTCAGAAAATAGTCATTCAGGAAAAGCCCTTCCCTAAAGCAAGCAATGTGAGCAAAGTTAAACCGAAGGGACTGTACGTGTCGGTTACACTAGATGTATCCCTCTTGAGTAAGGAAATCTGTCATCCTTGGTACATAACCATTACCGCAAGGAGAGTAAGGGTCATCAATGATGTGAAAAGACGCCAAGGATGAAGAGGTAAAACATTTATATGTAGATCATCGTAGAACTAAATGTTAGTACTCCCCTAAAGGGGGGAATATGGAGTGGTGTGCCATGAAGTCAGAATAAAGTAGTGTTAGTAATCATGAAATGGTAAAGGAAGAATGCGGTAAAAAAGAAAAAGGAATGAGATTACACTTATTCAGCTTCTACATATATGATATAATTCCATAACATGACGCAAACACGATGCCAAGGAGAGGAAGTAAAGGTTCGGGCCTGGGATGTTATTGATAAATAAAGAGCCAACACAAGATGTAAGTTAAAACAAAGGAAATAACCCAAGAAAGATTACGCAGAGTATTGATATGAGAACGGACCAACGAGCAGTTAATAGTTGATTCAGGAAGATTCTTGTTATGACTAGACAAGAGGATAAAGACAAATCAGCAGATCAATACAAGATAAACACAGGGCACCCCAACATGGGGAATTCGGCCTCGCAGTTATGCCATTGTAATACTCGAGATATTATAAGAGTTGGGGGAGTTAAAAAGGTACCGTATGATTATTACGGAAACAAACGAGAATGCCACTGGGAAGACAGTCAAAATATCAGTTCAGAAGCAACCCTACAAGTACAAGGATACTGAGGTAAGCAACTACGGATGATTATAGGCAAGGAAGGACATCAAAAGGTCTGTAATAAGCTCGCAGCTTTATAAGAGTCAGAAGGTCCTCCTTAAGTACTACAATGGAAGACTAGCTGAGGAAATAAGAAAGGAGGCTTCAACCTAAACATAGAAACTCGAAGTAGAACTGGTCATGCAAGAAAAGAAAAAATCTGGCATGCGTGGGAACTAGGATAAGTTAAGTATGCATGCAACATAGGGGCAGAAAGACCAGGAAAAAAATAATTACGTACGTTTAAAGAAAGCTAAGAAGTGATGGAAGGAATTATTCGATCAATGATCCAGAGTTGGTGACGTTATGCACACACTTAAGAGTTTGGAGTTTTATACTTGCAGCATATACAGTCGTAGAAGATTCTGGTATACGTTAAAAGAAAGAATTGAGCCCAGGTCATAGACGAAGGATTGAATTGTTAAAGGATTGTGTCATGGACATTCCATATCGCCCATGAAGGGTTAGGGTAATGACTAATACCAGGAGACGCAGATCGGAAGATAGCTTAAGCTTACATAAAGGCTGATTAGAAGGAAGAGGAAACTAAAGTGTTACATCAATAAAAAAAATCAGGAGTCTGATTATTGGACCCAGAAAATTATAGACATCATGATTGAGAACATTGCAGAATAACCCTTAATATTAGAGGTACAAGAGAGATAGTACAATAGCCATATTCTATAATGATCTACAATAAAGTCAGTTAGAAGAGTACCAGCTTCATAGCAAGTCAGTACGAAGCTCCCACCGGGTTGTGTATGCACCAGAGGTGCAAGTATTATAATATAGCTTAAAGTTATGGACGTAAATTACACCTAGGTGGAAGGGAAGTCATGAAAGAGATAGAAGATATGATGCAAAATTTTAAGGTAAGGTAAAGGTGAACAACGTACGAGATACTCAATGGCAGAAGATCGTGAATAATCCATACTTTGGATAAAAGGCTAGAAGCGCGGGGATTCGGTATCTAGGAATAATAGCGGCATCATCAGTAGCATATCTTTGAACCTATGGTCTAGGTATCGAAAAGCCTGACTAATAGAGTAAAGAAGAGTTAGAGACGATGTGATGTCTCGCTTGATGTTCCAGAAAATACATGGGAATTGATCGTAAGCTAAAATATGATAGAAAGACAAGGTCTTAGAAAGACAAGAGTAAGGATAAGAAGAAGGCAAGTGAGAAGGTGACAAAAAATGGATAAATCCTCGGGATTAAGCCTGTGAAAACAAAGGAGCTGATGATTCCTCTAAGTAATAGAAAGCTCAATATAGCCTGGATGAACTCAAAGGAGTCTAGGACTAATAGCATTTAGAAGAGATGGAATGCTGTAGAATAAGGGTGTGATTATGATAGATAAAGGATGACGTTTGGGCCTTCGATTAAGTAATGAAGAAAGCGAGCTCATGAATTGGACAGGATTAAAATACCCACGTAAGGTGAATCGCAATGGGATGCGGTGAAATACGGTTATGGGAGTGTAATATCGTATCACCCAGGTGGATAAAAAAACACTTCAAATATTCCATGATGCAACATAAGCCCTAGTAGCAATATGTTACATAAGAAATTTCAAGTTATCAATGGCTAAGAATTATCAGTGGTAGATTGTAGAGCGACATTGAGGTAAATCAACAATGAATGGACAGAAGTTGCAAAATACGAAATGAGATATGGCAGTATTCGTAAGTTCGACAAAGTACTGACCGAAGAACTTCAATACACCTATAGATGCCCAGAGGGACATCTTAGCAAGTTCTGTATATGCTCCCAAAGTAAGGCCTAAAAATTGGCTAAAACTTGAAGGGAAGAGTTGCCTAGGAGCCCACGCAAGGAAAAAGTCCTACAAGCTGCATGATAAAAGGTAGCAACAGTTGCGAGACTGGAAGGATTCCGACCATAAGTCGTGGTGTAAGAAAGAGACCTAAAGGGGGAATGCCCTGGCCTTTGGATTTAATCACAGAATAGTTGCCTAAATGGCAATGAGAGTAATAAAGTATTCGGAAGACGTAGGCTATGAAAATGATAAGAGCACTTGTCTACATTCGAGGACGAATGTTCCAAAGGGGGGAATGATGTTACATCCCGCATTTTCGTATGTGTTAGATCTCGCGTTTTCGTACGTTAAAATTTTGTCTTCAGTTAATCGACGTAGACTCGGGGATGAGATTATTTTGAGGTTAACGTATTTATGCTATTTTTAACAAGCAATAAGTAAGTGTCATGAAGGATAAAGAGTGCACGAGTTAAAGAAAACGAGTTTTGTTGAATGTGGCCGATTTAGGATAAAATACAGGTCGAGCGATAATACCCGATAATTATGGACTAGTACCATGCAAGGCACCATATGATCACAGTAGTATGATGTATAAAGTATATTAAAAATAAGTAGAATATTATATAATTTGAGGTAATTTTTAAATTATGCGGGTAATTGGTTAATTACCAGGTAACGGGACATTACCCAATTAACTAATAAGTGGGTAAAAACTTAATAAATTACATCCCTAGAAACGTGGCAGAAAGCCACCAAGCTAGAGGATGAATCTTAGTCATCTTATCATTAGGTGGCAACATAACATTAATATGTACCAAGCTGGTCATCATATGAAATAAGTCATTAGCATGATTTCTTAATACTTCATGGGATTTCACTTCACTAACGGTGTAAGATTTATTACACTATCAGATTCTAGCTTTTTACCATTGTTAGAATTAGATGAAGGATTTCTTTTACACTACCCATGGTT
>ML278832.1:61119-87451 GCA_005239495.1 Nicotiana undulata
GTTCTAATAAATTTTCAGCTCAACACTATCCTGGATAATAAATCTTTGATTTATGTTATGGTCGTCTACTAGGGATGGCAATGGGGCAGGGCGGGGCGAGTTTTGTTTGATGCGGGGCGGGGCGGGGCGGGTTTACTCTTATGCGAGTGCGGGTGCGGGGCGGGGCAAGTTAAAATAATTTAAAAAAATTTTAAAGCGGGGCGGATTGCGGGTTTAATGCAGGACAACTTTGAATTTTATTTTTTCTGAAATAAAAATAATCATTTCAACTACAATTTTAAATTATTCTTTCACAAATACGAATACTATTTTGAGAATTAACACATCTTCCTGCAGCTACTATAAAGCAAACTGAAAACTGAAATACCACTTAGCTTTGATAAGTCAATAATTTTCACGGTTTTTGTTCATAAATTTGTCTATTCCACTGTTCATATTACTTTATGAAAACATTTCTCTAATATTAGTTTTGGTATTCTAAAAATAGTTATTCCACAAAAGTAAGTTTATTACACGTTTAAACATTTTTGTATTATTTTTGCTTTGATCTTACTCAAGTTGATTTCAATTAACTTACAAGCAAACCATTTATATCCAACAAAAGAAAATCATCATTTCTCAAACTCTTGATTGAATATTTTTGTATATCTACCATCTCCACACTGTCCAAACAATGTCTGAAATCTACATATTGTTATGGCCCCAAGCATAAGTAGTGACAGACAGACAAGTCATTAAATTAATTCCAAAAATGATCGATAGATAAATTAAAGAAAAAAGAAAAAAGTAAGCGGGGCGGGGCAGGACGGGTCTAAGCAGGGCAGGGCGGGGCGGGTTGAAAACTGAAAAATAACTATGCGGGGAGGGTCGGGTTGAAATTTTTGTGGGTTTCGCCAAACCCGCCCTGCACCCGCCCCGCCCCATTGCCATCTTAGGAGTAATTAGTTTTGAGTATGTATAAACTATACTAGTGCTATTCAATGAAAAAAAAAAAAAGATGAAATCTGAAAGGAGATCGTTATCTTAAGAATTTCATATGAATATTTTCCTACTTCGATCAGCCGTTAAGCGTTGTCGCAATCAACGGTGTTAGAGGAATTGTTAAGAGAATCGGCTCAGGTATGTTAAGGCTAAGCCCTTCTTTCATTTTGGCATGATCTCGTCATTACACAAGTTTGATATTGAGGCATAAAGAACAATTCATATCCCGGTATTTACGTATATATATATATATATATATATACGTAAATACCGGGATATGAATTGTTCTTTATGCCTCAATATCANATTAGATGAAGGATTTCTTTTACACTACCCATGGTTACAGGTAATCTAACTTGATAGTGTAAAATAACTATACGTTGTTAGTGCACAAAGTAAAATTATACTTCATTTATGTTTAAAGTTTCGTTTGAATGTGTTCCAGAAGAGATAGAGAATGGGCGAGGGGATGTGCTCCCTTACATGTATAAAAAGGGTGTAATTAGGGATGGCAATGGGGCGGGGCGGGTTTTGTTTGATGCGGGGCGGAGCGGGTTTACTCTTATGCGGGTGCGAGGCGGGGCGGGTTAAAATAGTTTAAATTTTTTTTAAAGCGGGGTGGGTTGCGGGTTTAATGCGGGGCAACTTTGAATTTTATTTTTTCTGAAATAAAAAAATCATTTCAACTACAATTTTACATTATTCTTTCACAAATACGAATACTATTTTGAGAATTAACACATCTTCATGCAGCTACTATCAAGCAAACTGAAAACTGAAATACCACTTAGCTTTGATAAGTCAATAATTTTCACGGTTCTTGTTCATAAATTTGTCTATTCCACTGTTCATATTACTTTATGGAAACATTTCTCTAATATTAGTTTTGGTATTCTGAAAATAGTTATTCCACAAAAGTAAGTTTATTACACGTTTAAACATTTTTGTATTTATTTTTGCTTTGATCTTACTCAAGTTGATTTCAATTAACTTACGAGCAAACCATTTATATCCAACAAAAGAAAATCATTATTTCTCAAACTCTTGATTGAATATTTTTGTATATCCACCATCTCCACACTGTCCAAACAATGTCTGAAATCTACATATTGTTATGGCCCCAAGCATAAGTAGTGACAGACAGACAAGTCATTAAATTAATTCCAAAAATGATCGATAGATAAATTAAAGAAAAAAGAAAAAAGTAAGCGGGGCGGGGCGGGGCAGGACGGGTCTAAGCAGGGCGGGGCGGGTTGAAAATTGAAAAAATAACTATGCGGGGAGGGNTTCGTACTGACGTCCCTTTTGCCTGGGGACGCTGCGTTTCATGCCTGCAGGTTCTGATAGATAGGTCGAGAGCCCTCCAAGTAGGCTATCAGCTCAACGGAAGATGTTGGTGCACTCCATTTGCTCTGGAGTTGCTTATTTGGTCAGTATAATTAGGACATGTATTGATTGGTATGGCGGGGCTCAATCCCGACCTTTTATGATACTTATGTACTCTTAGAGGCTTGTAGACAGATGTCATGTATACGAATACTTGTATGGCCTTATCGGCCTATGTTTAGAGGTTATAAATGATTATGTTGGCTTATTAGGCACGTATGTCACGAGTATATGATGATGAAATAAGAAAGATACGTTACGTGGGTACTCGGTTGAGTAAGGTACCGGGTGCCCGTCGCGGCCCATCATTTTGGGTTGTGACAAATCACTATTATCTTTAGGCACCAATGTGGGTGCCAAACTATTTACCCTAAAATTCGAGTAACAATTAATTTTGTATTGTGGTCTTAAAGATACATGATTAGGTCCAATACTAACTGATAACCAAGAAAACAAATGTATAAATTAAGGAAGTATTAAAAGACAATTCTAACGAGTGACAAGCAAGAAAGTAAGAATGTATATTCTTTTGCCAATGATTGATGCTTTTACAAATGAATGAGCTCCCCTTTATATAATAGGAATGTCCTAAATAAGGTACATTTCTGTTTTTAGTAAGGAATCTAATTGAAAAGCTGTCTAACCGCCTCGTACGAATTCGTACAAATCCGGTCCGGAATTTATGCCTTGATCTTTGCGCCATCGCGGGAATCTTGCTTTATCCGTTACAAAACCAAAACAACATTATCTCGAGGCTGGTCATGCTGGCCTCGATATTCATCGGGTACTTCGATCTTCAAGCTTCGACCTCCGCCATCGGGCTCGAGCCCAACCTATTTCGGTCTTATTCTTGAANAGGACGGGTCTAAGCAGGGCAGGGCGGGGCGGGTTGAAAACTGAAAAATAACTATGCGGGGAGGGTCGGGTTGAAATTTTTGTGGGTTTCGCCAAACCCGCCCTGCACCCGCCCCGCCCCATTGCCATCTTAGGAGTAATTAGTTTTGAGTATGTATAAACTATACTAGTGCTATTCAATGAAAAAAAAAAAAAGATGAAATCTGAAAGGAGATCGTTATCTTAAGAATTTCATATGAATATTTTCCTACTTCGATCAGCCGTTAAGCGTTGTCGCAATCAACGGTGTTAGAGGAATTGTTAAGAGAATCGGCTCAGGTATGTTAAGGCTAAGCCCTTCTTTCATTTTGGCATGATCTCGTCATTACACAAGTTTGATATTGAGGCATAAAGAACAATTCATATCCCGGTATTTACGTATATATATATATATATATATATACGTAAATACCGGGATATGAATTGTTCTTTATGCCTCAATATCAAACTTGTGTAATGACGAGATCATGCCAAAATGAAAGAAGGGCTTAGCCTTAACATACCTGAGCCGATTCTCTTAACAATTCCTCTAACACCGTTGATTGCGACAACGCTTAACGGCTGATCGAAGTAGGAAAATATTCATATGAAATTCTTAAGATAACGATCTCCTTTCAGATTTCATCTTTTNTTCAAGCCCACTAAATCGGGCATACCTGATTTTGACCGTACACATTACCCAATGGTAATTAATGATAAAAAGAAACAAAAGTATATTACTAGGAAAGAGTTCTCCATTTAGAAAAGAAAAGCTGAATGATATCCAATCTAGGGAGCTGGCATTGGAGTCATTTTTTTCCTTCTCGTTTTGGTTTTCTTCTCAAAGCTGAGAAAGTGATACGGCCATGGATTCTCTGGGCCTGTATAATGCCTCCAATGGGTCGCGCTTGTTTAACATCAGCCCACAACTTTCATTTAAGCCCACCAATTCAGGCCCAATTCTTTGCCACTCAAAACAATGAATAAACAAGCCCAATACAAGCCCAATCAATCTCATAGCAAGACCAGAACCAGGACAAGCCCTTCTCCCCATACCAAATGGTATAAACTTACACCCTTCAATTCCCCCTTCTATTCCTTCAAATCTCTCTGGCTTAAACTTATTTGGTTCTTCCCAAAGCTTAGGATCCCTTTGAATTTCCCAAACATTCACAAATAGTATTGTACCTTTAGGAATATGGTATCCTTCAATTATACAATCTTGTGATGAAAAATGAGGTACTAAAAGCGGTCCAGCAGGAAATAACCTCAATGTCTCATTGATTATACAACGTAAATAGGGTAATTTAAGGATGTCTGATTCCTCTAACAAACGCCGTTCTCCAACGAGGTTGTCGATTTCGCGCTTTGCCTTTTTCATTACCTCTGGATGATTTAATAACAGTGACATTGCCCACTCCATTGTTACAGCTGAAGTATGTGTTCCAGCCGTGAACATTACCTTTAAAAACAACATTTGGAAACATCATACCAAATGTTGAACTAACCAAAAGAGAACATCAAACATTTTAAATGCTAATTGTCATTTTTATCAGCTTATATTTTTTACCTATACTTACCTTATACATAATATGAATATTTAAATATTTTTACCGCCAGTTTATATAACTTACACTTTAACAATTAAACCGAAGATCAAATCATAAAGTATGTATTTCAGCAGTGAACATTACCTTTAAAAAATGAAACTAGGAAACATCATGAAAAATGTTCAAATAATGAGTACACGTGTAAAAAAAATTAGGCATCAATATAGTTTGATAAGATGCATTAATATGAAATTAACATCTCACACTTACTAAAAATAATATATAGTTACATGTAGCTGGCTCTTAATTAACCTACTGATATACAAACTATTCATATTAAACCCAAAGATCAAAGCATAAAATAATGAATATACGTACCATTATGACACCCTTAATAATGTCATCCGTGTAACATTCAGGCTGGGCTTTTTGTAAACATAACAAAGCGTCTATAATTGTCTTTTTCTGCTCAACCAAAGAAGAATAATCAGCTCTGCTCTTTCGACATTCATCGATTAGACTTTGAAGAAATTTATCTCTTGTTTTCTTTATCTCAACCAAATTCTTCTCCAACCCCTGAAATCCGACCCACTGAAGTACTGGAAAATAATCACAAATAGTCATAATCATAGTTGGACCAAACATTTCATGAGTTGACTCGGTCCAACGTTTACCTGCGACCATCTTTGTTAACACATCGTACACTAATTTCTCAAACAAAAAATTCAAGTTCACTTTCTTGACAATTCCTCCTTTGTAATCCAGGACCAATTTTTTAACCACGTAACGGACTTCTTCTGTACGGACGGCAGAGGAATAGTTAAGGCTGATGGTGGAGAAGATTTGACTACTAGCAATGCGGCGGAGATTACGCCAATGGTCACCGTAAGGAGAAAATCCAATGGTGGTTTGGTTATAGCCAAGGTGTTTAGTAACGAGAGATGTTGGTCGATTAGCAAAAATAATGTCATTTTTTGTGAAACATTGTTCGGCAATTGAAGGAGAAGATATGACAATAACTGGACAAATACCAAAACGGAGGAAAATAATGTGGCCATATTTGTAAGAAAGTGATTTAAAAGTTTTGTGGATAGGGGATTTGAGGAGATGGAGATGTCCAATAATTGGTAAAGATAGTGGACTTGGAGGAAGTTTTTTATTTCTAGAATTTTGCAATTTTAGAATGAGAAAAATGGAGAGAAAAAAGGCAATAGTGCAAAATGAGAAGCTTATTTCCATATTCATGGATTTTTCAGCTAAGAATAAATGATAGTGACTTTCATTTTTTTGTCTATACTGCCTGATAAGGTTGCACGGGCTGTTGACAAAAAAAAACTGTGCTTGATTTTTAGCATTTAATTCCTCTAGTTTAGAGTTTGGGTTTGTTTTTTTATAATAAGGTCAGTAAAGTTGAAGTAAGCCGTGACGTCAAATGAGGACTCTTATTTTAGACGACAAACGCACACTTAACGTTGTGCATTAAACGATTACCTTTCCAGTAGCGTCTTTCTTTGTGAAGCAATTGAGAGTGCAACATCTTTTCTGAATTTTAATCGTCTCGGGAATATTTACTAATTTAGTTGGTTAGCTACCTAACTTATTGACCAGGGTTCGATTGTCGCCTGTAACTTTTCATTGTTTCTCCTTTTCCTTTATATATACAACAATTAATAAAAAGTGTTATTCTCTCTGGTCTACAATAAGTGATTTTTTAATTGTTTTTACACATATTAAGAAATTTATCTTTTAACGTTAATTAACAATGAAATTGTCCATATTAATCTTTATTATCTCTTCACATAAACACTCCGAACACATACTCCAACACTATTTACGCAATGTAGGAAAAAATAATTACTTCATTCTTGAAATCTGAAAAAATTATTTATTTTGGACCACAAACAAATACCAAAAAATCACTTATTATGGAACAGAGAGTAATTTTTTTTTGTTCTCTAATTTAAGATGGGAGAGATTTTAAGAAGAGAATATATTTGTGAAAATAAGTAAAGCAATATATAAAAGAAAATGCAGAAGTGGAAAGGGGACGTGCGGAGGAATCTATACGGGATCTTTAATTAATTAAGCAGCTGGAAAAGAGTCTTACATTGTACTAATTTAATCAATTAGCTGACTTTTAGATCTCTAAGATATGCTAATTAACGTTATCTACACACATGATGATGTTAGTAGTTTTAAGTTTCTGCTCTTACAATATATTGTGCAGACTAGCAAGCAGAAGCGGAGTCAGAATTTCAATCCTATGGGTTCAAGATTTTAATCGCCTTAAGTTACCGGGTTTTAAATTAATAATTTATACATATTTAATGAGTTTTTTAGACAAATACATAAATCGAACTAAAATTACAGGGTTCGATCAAACCCGTTCTCGACACTCTAGCTCCGCCTGCTAGCAAGGAGATTTTATTCGTTTTCACCGTATGAAGCTCCAAATTTTAAGGGTTGCCATTTGCTCAAGTCCCGGCTGTTCCACATGCAACAATATCAAATAAAATCCAGGCACAGGTTAAGTTCACATTCACCAAATAATAGTTTAAGCTTTATTTAATGTCTCTTGTTCTACATAGTCAACTTTATTTAGTCACATTACCTTGGAGCACAAAGGTAAACTTTTACATTGTACGCACATACAACAACAACAAATCTAGTGGAAATCTTACAAGTTGGGTCCGCGGATAGAGGTGTGCACGCAGACCTTACTACCCTTACTGTGAAAAGATAGAAAGACTGTTTCTGATAGACTCTTGACTCAAAAAAGCTCTATACATAGACGATAGTCTCATAGCTGGGCGAGGAAACCACGACAATTTTGTCGTGGAATACAAACAGCCTCCAAAGGTTTATCTTTGTTCAAAGTGATTCTAGAATTATAGCACGCATCCAACTTTTCTTCCTCCACACTTTTCCAATCGAACCACTGCATCAGGGAACCCAATACAAGTGAAACAGTGCGCAAGCCCATAGCAGCTCCAGGGCATGCTCTTCTCCCCATTCCAAATGGTACAAATTTATAATTAAATCCTTCTTTTTCCCCTTCCATTGCCTCAAATCGCTCTGGTTTGAACTTTTCAGGCTCGTCCCATAACTTGGGATCCCTATGGATAGCCCAAGCGTTAACGATTAGGATCGTATGTTTTGGTACTTCATAGCCTCCAACAGTACAATCTTCTAATGAGTAGTGAGGCAACAAAACTGGTACAGGAGGGTACAATCTTAGCGTCTCGTTTATAACACAATGTAAATAAGGAAGTTTGGGGATATCTGATTCATTTAGCAGTCGCTCGTTCCCTACTTTGCTATCAATCTCAGATCTTAGTTTTTGAAATGCCTCTGGATGAGCTAAAAGAAGTCGCATCGCCCATTGAATGGTCATTGATGTGGTCTCTGTTCCTGCTATAAATAAAACCTGGAACACCAAATCATGTTTATTATTAGGCTAGAAATTGTGTTCAAACAATGCATAAGTCAAATCAAGCTATCTTTTTGAGTTTAGAGCCATTCTTGTGATCCTAAATTATTATAAGGAGTTTGTATCAAACAGCAAAGGCAAATTCTAATATTAACAACCTATTAACATACTTCCTTATATTAGAACTATTCATGACCCAAACTAATTATGAAATTGTGACCAGCTTTTGGCCATAGTCGAGGGAACATACCAGTAAAACACTTTTAACTAGATCATCTGTGTAAAATTCAGGTTCAGATTCTTGTAGTGACAAGAGAGTTTCGACCAGCGTAGTCTTCTTAGCATTGATACTATCAGTACTGGACTCTGAAATACCAGCAATTTTTTTCTGTCGGAATTCGTCCAGTAAGTTGTTTAAGAATTCATTTCTCTTTTGGTGCGCTAAGACCATCCTTTTCTCTAGCCCTTTGTAACCAAACAATTTCAAAACTGGCATGAAATCACACACGTTTAAAACTAACAAAGTCGCGAAGAAAAAACCCCGTATCTCTTCAATGATTTCTTTCCCCTTCTCTGTTCCCACGTCTTCTTCACTTAGGCAACGTTTTCCAGTACCAGTTCTCATCATAACATTGAATGCAAACGTAAAAGTCCAGTGAGTCAAGTTAACTCTTGTGCTCCCACTACCCGAGCTGGCCTTAAACAAAGAGCGAATAAGAATTCCGATTTCTTCATTCCGCACTGCAGAAGATTTGTGCAGGCTATTGGAAGAGAAGATCTCGATCACAGTTAGACGACGGAGAGCCCTCCAAAGATAGCCGTAAGGAGCCCAGACAACAGCCTTATAGTTGAAGGAAAACTGATCTCCAGCCATGCTCGGTGGGCGATTTGCAAATATGATATCGTTTTTGGTGAAGCATTCTTCTACCGCAGATGGAGAAGACACAACAAGCAAATTTCTACAGCCAAACCGGAGATACAAAACAGGGCCATATTTTGTAGATAAGGAAGTTAAGGTCTCGTGTAGGGAATTCTTGATAAGGTAAAGGTGGCCAATTATTGGGAGAGACAGAGGACTAGGTGGTAAACGTTTTCTGGGATGAAGCAAGTATTTGAATAAAATGACAAAGAAACATAGCAAGACAGTTAAGTAGTAGTAGTAGTAGTAGTTAGAGTTCAGATTCTCCATAGGCGAAAATTTGAAACAATAGAGAATTATAGAACTTAGAACTCAGGGTAGGTGTAGTTTATAAAACAGATGTCCCTTTTATATATCATTGATAGTGTCCTGAAGTTGGGCATTAGCAGAGCAATCAGTAGCCAATATATAGAGACAACATTTCGTAAGAGCTGACGAACTTAAGTAATTGACAAAATCTAGTAATCCAGACAGCAACTGTATGATATATATTCTATCAATCCCTATCACTTCTTATCCTGACCACAAAACTTTTCTGAGTTCTCAGGTAAGGCCGCATGTAATAGACTATTGTGGTCTGTCCCTTCTCCGGACCCGCGCATAGCGAAAGTTTAGTGCATCGTACTGCCATTTTCTTTGTTCATTTCATTTACAATTATAGCAGCGGTAGTAGCAAATATATCAACAACACCATTAAAATAGCAACACCACTAAAATAGCAATAAAGGATACTTTAATTCCTTGTCCACTCTTTTCGGTATTTTCCGAAAACAACAATTAAGAATTGAGAATATATATCAAAGAAAGGTCTATCTGTTGTGAAATATATAATTCGTGATAAATAATTTTGGGTACTGCACACTACAAAAAAAAAATTACATATGGGGATTTTCTGTGGATTATATGTAATATAAAGCAACTAACTTCTTGATTAGTCCTGACTCTTGAACTATGTAAGCTGGTTACTTTAGTTACTAGGAGTATAAGTTTTAGTTTGACTAAAGTGTTAGCATAATTATATAAAATAAATGATTGTGTTATGTTAGTCTGATATTGTGATGTCATAATGTTAGTTTAACTTTTTAATTGTGAGTTGAATGCCTGATTTTTGTTAGTTTAATTTATTATAACTATTAATTTTATTATATAAATGTTTTGTTTTCTCTCAGTATATTTGATATAAGTTTTTTTTTGTTTGATGTTTATATATGCATTATTTAATGTATGTAAACTTCCGGTGATTATCATCAGTCGAGAAATTCACCGTTCACTTCCTTTTCAAATTGCTGATTTTATTTTTATATAGATAATTATCTGTAATTATTTTTTTGCGAACTAATAATGTCAATATATATATAGAAGTTAAACTTTCTTAATCCACATGTAACATTTTTTAAGAGAATTAAAGGCAGGGAAGACCTAAGTTTGCATTTCGCCACAATATATACTTGAGCATGCATTATATTCATTACATATCCCATTTCCACAATGTCTATAAGTTGGATCTTATTTAGTACATTCCATTAAACACAAAGGCAAATCTTTATATTACATAATCATACAGAGGTATACGCATTGAGATATATATATATTAATAGTATTAGAACTGCGAAAGGAGTTGAATACAGTTCTGTCGTGGAACACAAATAACCTCCAAAGGTTTATCCTTATTCAAATTTACCTTAGAATTATAGCTTGTGACCAGGTTCTTTTCCTCTTCCACATTTTCCCAGTCAAACCACTGAATCAATGAACCCAATACCAATGAAACAGTGCGCAAGCCCATATTGGCCCCAGAACATGCTCTTCTCCCCATTCCAAATGGTATAAACTTATAATTAAACTCTTCTTTTTCCCCTAATTCCATAGCCTCAAATCTCTCGGGCTTAAACTTTTCAGGCTCATCCCATAACTTAGGGTCCCTATGGATCGCCCAAGCGTTAACCATTAGGATCGTATGTTTTGGTACTTGATATCCCGCAACAGTACAATCTTCTGACGAGTAGTGAGGCAACAGAAGTGGTACTGGAGGGTACAACCTCAGTGTCTCGTTTATTACACTCTGCAAATAAGGAAGTTTGGAGAGATCAGATTCATTTAGCAATCGCTCCTTCCCAACTTTGCTATCAATCTCAGATCTAAGCTTTTGAAATGCCTTAGGGTGAGCTAAAAGAAGTCGCATTGCCCATTGAGTGGTCATTGACGTGGTCTCTGTTCCCGCAACAAACAAAACCTAGAACACCAAAAGTTTATTAGCCTAAATTCTATGCATACAAAAATAGAACGTTTTGATCTAAGAAGTACTAAGAGTAACAACCAATAATAAGTGGGATTAATAAACTGAAATATAAGGGAGGTAACCTACAACAATAGGTTAAAATACGTACACTATATATATATATAGTTATAGGCGGATCTAGGATTTCAGTTTTATGGATTCAACATTTAAAATTATGGGTTCATATCTACCTTATTGCACTTTTAGTGATTTTTTACACATAAATTTATGTTCCGCGTTAAAAGTATTGAGTTCAGTTGAACCCGTTAGTTATATGCTGCATCCACCACCGTATATAACGCAGAAACTCTTTACACTGTATACACTCACTCGGTCCCATTTTATGTGACATGCACTATCCCAAAAACATGACAAATTTTTATATCTAGGAATAATTTAACTTTAAGTTTTTTGGTTTTACCTTTAATGATGAGATTATTTTTATCCACACAATGTTTATGACTTGTTTAGATAATAAATTTCAAAATTTTATTTTTTTTCTTTAACTCAATCAAATATTATCACGTAAATTGAGATGCTGAATATATATAAGTTAAATTCTCTTGTCAATACTAGCAATAGGGGTGTACATGGATCGGGTTGGATCGGTTTTTATCAAAACCAAACCAAACCAATTATATCGGTTTGGATTTGTTCGGTTTTGCCGGGTTTTCAGATTTTTTTTGTTACATGAATATTATTCCAATCTTACTTTGTTAAAGTTATAGATAAAGTTTTGATAAGTGAATATATGTTTAGTAAATATTGAAAAATTGACAAATATATGATCAATTAAAATATTTCAATGAGAGAATTCTGTTAGTAACACATGATAGTTATTTTCTCAGCCGTCTATCAATAATTTTCTATCAATGTACGCTTTCAAGGTTAACACATGAGAGGTTCCCAATATTTCTACTTTTTTAAAAGAAAATTCAATATAAGTCTTAAAAAATATTTAAAAAATTATATATTTATATGTCGGTTTGGTTCGAATTTTTTTACTCAATACCAAACCAAGTCAAACCAACCCTAATCGGATTTTTGTAAGATTTAATTTGATTTTTCAGTTTGATGCGATTTTCCGATTCGATTTGAACACCCCTAACTAGCAATCTAGGTTTGATATCCTCTTCACCTACGTACTACTTTCCCTAAAGATATTCTAGGTTTCTCAAATTGTCATAGGTGTTTGTTACTAACGGAATATGCTAATTCTATAATAATGTAGTTCACGTACTTTTAAAGATCTCTTATGTGTAAAAATTAATCTCTCACGTGTAAAATAAAAGATGATCATAAAATTAAAAATAAATTTGTAAAGAGTCAAAAAAAAACCAATGGACCCTTTTTCCAGCCAAATCCAGAATCTTTCGGAATGATTGATACTCCCTCACTTCCAATTAATGTAGTGGGAGCTAAAATTCTTAATTTTGATTGCAAATTGGGATATAGAATATTTAAGATTTTTGAAACAAAATTTGTATACTTGAAAATTTATATAAAAAGTACTCTCTCCCTCCGTTCACTTTTACTTGGCAGGTATACTAAAAATAGATTGTTATTTGATTTGTCACCTTAGGCATATCAAGAGAAGACAATTTTCCCCCCTATTATACCCACGGTATTTATTACTCCCTCCGATCCAAAATAAGTGATTTTTTGGCCTTTTTTATATGGTCCAAAATAAGTGATTTTTTCAGATTTCAACAAAAAATTAATTATTTTTTCCTACATTGTCCTTGGAGTAAATGGTGTTTGAGTATGTGTTAGGAGTATTTATGTGAGATAATAAAGGTTAATATGGTCAATTTCATTGCTAATTAATGTTAAAAGGTGTATTTCTTAATCTGTGTGAAAACATCCAAAAAATCACTTATATTGGACCGGATGGAGTACTTATTTCAAATCATTTTTAAACTATGCATCAATTAATATGAGAATCATGGTAAATTATACACTTCATTTATTAGTTTTTAAGGGTCGTGAAAAGTCAAAACGTGCCAAGTAAAAGTGAATGGAGGAAGTGTATTATAAATCAAAATAATTAACAATTGAAAATATTTAAAAGACATGAAAATATTGCGGTGAAAGAAAAATTGTTTGACTCTCAAAAACACGTTGGCAAGTCTGTACTAGCACTAACTTTGAGCCACAGTTGAAGGAACGTACCACTAGAAGGCTTTTAATGAGATCATCAGTGTAGAATTCAGGTTCAGATTCTTGCAGAGATAATAGAGTTTCAACCAGCGTCTTCTTCTTATTCTCCTTGGTAATTACATCAGCAACTGTAATTGTAGTACTTTTCTTCTGTCGAAATTCGTCAAGTAAGCTGTTCAAGAATTCATTTCTCTTCATGTTCGTTAATACCATCTTTTTCTCAATCCCTTTGTACCCAAACCATTTCAACACTGGTAAGAAATCACACACGTTCAATACCAACAAGTTGGCAAAGAAAAAGTCCCTCATCTCTTCGATAGTTTTTACCCCCTTCTCTTTTCCTATATCTTCCTCACTTACACAACATTTTCCTGTACCAATTCTCATCATTACGTTAAAAGCAAAAGCAAAAGCCCAATGGCTCAAGTTAACTGATCTTGTGCTGCCACGTGTACTGTCGGAACTGGCTTTAAACAAAGAGCGAATTAAGATTCCAATTTCTTCATTCCGAATTACAGAAGACTTTTGAAGACTATTAGAAGAGAATAACTCAACCGCCGTTTGGCGGCGGAGAACTCTCCAGAGATTGCCGTAAGGAGCCCAGAAAATAGCTGTATAATTAAAAGAAAACCGGTCTCCTAGCATGCTACGTGGCCGGTTCGCAAATATGATATCGTTTTTAGTAAAGCATTCTTCCACGGCAGATGGGGAAGATACAACGAGTAAATTTCGGCAACCGAACCGGAGATATAAAACCGGTCCATATTTAGTTGATAAGGTGGTTAAAGTCTGGTGCATGGAATTTTTTATAAGGTAAAGATGACCGATTATTGGGAGAGACAAAGGACTAGGTGGTAAATGTTTTCTGGGACGAAGAAAATGTTTTAGTAGTAAAATGACAAGAAATAACAGAAAGAACATTGGGTAGTAAGAGTAATATAGGTTTTGCATGGCTGAAATAATAGAAAATGCTTGAGCTTAGAACTCTGGATAACTCTTTGCAGTGAAAGCCTCTTTTTAAATAGAAGGCCCTCAGCCCTTCTCTAGTTAATATTTTAATACTGGTGATGTTGAATGATCATGTGAATTTCAATTAAATTGTGAAACTCAACAGAGTTTGGTACTGAACTAAGGTTATAATATCATGTTGAAAATACATGGTGGCCCGTCATAATATCATAAAGGAAAAGTATTTAATATTATTTCACTCTTAATTACAATATAGGATAACCTTTGAACTCTTAGTTACATAAACCATTTTTGATAGATTATAAATGAATAATTTATATCCATGTACTCTATCATACTAAGAACTTAATAAACACAATGACCTAGTATGTGACATTGCTCTTTCACTACTAGAAATCCGGCAAAAAACGACCACATATAGCGATCAAAGTTGGTCGCTTATCTCAATATACCGACCAAAACGCGTCCAAACATGCTCGGTCGCTATATTGGTGGTCTTTTTACTTTAGCGACCAAAGTTGGTCGCTATGGTAAAAGGACCAAATATTCAGGGTAAACAAAATACCGACCAACTTTGGTCGGTACAATATTTTAATAATATAAATTTAGCGACCAAAGTTGGTCTGTATATTTAAATTACGATTTATTTTTTATTTATTATTATTCAAAATTTAGCGACCAACTTTGGTCTGTAAACCAAATATTATAATTCAAATCTGGGTAGATAAGCGACCGAAGTTGGTCGCTTATTCTTATTTTTATTTTTTTTTAAATATAAGCGACCAACATTGGTCGCTAATTTCCATAATTTAATATTTTTTAATAGAAAAGCGACCAAAGTTGGTCGCTTATTTTTTAAAATCTGGGTCCATTAGCGACCAACCTTGGTCGCTATTTTCCAGAAAATTAATTTTTTTAATAGGAAAACGACCAACTTTGGTCGCTTTTCTGGGTTTAATTTTGGCGTAAAATGCCTGTTTTGGTAGCTACACCACCTGCCAGCATACCAAATTCCCTAAATAACAATATAATCAATCAATTACAATACAACCCTATACCAAATACAACAAAAACAACTAACAAATTAAATAACAAAACTAAGTTAACGCTTATTACAACTAGTTCAAAACCGGTTCTATTTGTCTAGTACAAAGTATATAAAAGTCAAGGAGTGTTTTGTACAACATCATTATCATTATCATCATCGTCTGATGAATCTTCATCAACAAGACGGTATAGAGAAGGGTCTTGTCGAGGACGGGAAGAACGTTCACGGGGAGGACGGGAGGAACGAGCACGGGGAGGACGGAAGGAACGCTCACGTTCAAGTCGAGCCTCTGGCGATGACTCACGAGACCGGGGAATCGGAAAACCTCCAGAATCTAGAAGAGCTTTGAGCTGAGCTTGCATGTCATGGTACTGAGCTTGCATGCCAACGTACTGAGCATCTCTAAGCTTTTCTCTTTCCTTGGCCGCTTCTAGATCGGATGTGAGCTTTGTCACAGTCTCCCGCATAGCAGAGAGGCTCTCCCCATCAAGTTGCTCGCCTTGCGAGGAAGTCCCTATTCCTTGCATTCCACACTTATAGCGATGAAATTTCTTAGTAGGAAGCCCGTATACCTTCCCCCATTTTGGACCACCAACAGCCTCCATCCATATTCTTTCAGCATCCTCGTCCGAAGGTGAGATTGCCTCGCCCGACTCATTAGGTGGCTGACTGCGTATGAATTCCTCCACGTCAGCTGTTAGGCGACCCTATAAGAAAAATTACATTGAATTAGTATTTCAAAATTTATATAAAAGTAAATCAAAATACTTAATGAAAAGTGAAAACTTACATGTATAGTCGAGGATCGGCCCTCGACCCGCATTTCTTGATCCGTCTCTTTCCTCTTCTTTACAATATGAGTCTCCTTGAATAACTCATCTTGCTTCATTGGACGCCCCAACTTCTTTTCCTGAAAACTCATAAATTTTAGTTAATAAACAGAATAGATATACTTTGAAAATTAAAATAAATTAAGCAATTATGTACCAATCTTCTTTTTATTGTCCCTAGGTTGATCGCACCTCCAGTGTGCAAGGAGCCTCCCTTCTCAGATGCGCGAGCTTTCTTTCCTTTTTCGCTCTTCTCTAAGAACTTTGCGGTAAGCCATTGCCTTTGCAAATCCTCCCATAAATTTTGAAGCAACCAGTAAGGCTTCTGGTTCAACTGTCTAGCTATGGAGAAACTATTCGACAACCGCTTGCGAGCTTTGTGATTAAAATTTGCAGCCACTTCCGCGCTATAGCGGTGTTCCCATACACACTTGCTCTGTATTTCAAAAGTTAAATATTATATGAAAATATCATAAATATAAATAATTATACTGCTTAAAAGAATATTTATACCTTAAATTGATTGAAAATTTGCTCCTTCAGCGAGAATGGGAATTCATTCCAAGTCGCATTAGGGCCATCATAAAGATTTCTGGTGGCTTTGGTGATTATCCTCGTAGTAATATTACTCAGGATGAACCTGCAATTTAACAAAAAAATACATTAATATCTTAGTACAAACTGTACAAAACAATAAACGTAAAAATAACAAATAACTCTTATACATCACGCTCAGGGACTATGATGATCCTGCCATACTGATCATAATGCACCTCCTCGTCATCATCAGCATCACCTTCTGAAGCATGTATATCAGAGGCATGTGTGGAAGGTGTAGGGGGGTCAGATCTACTATCTCGCAAGCAAAGGCCTGAAATAGATGGAGTCGCTGATGAAGATGGTTGCGATCCCTGTGACTGTGATGTTTTATACTTCAATACCACACAAAAGCGGGGGTGATTTGTGTGGTGTCTAATTTTTCGAGTGCCGTCTTAGTAGAAGAACCTGGTTCTTCTTGGTGTTCCAACTTCTACTGGTGCGGAATAATAAATGCAGTAAAGTAAAAACACAGAGATTTTTACGTGGAAAACACCTGGCTCAAAAGGTGAAAAACCACGACCTAATCCTCAGTAGGATTTTCACAAACTCTTCACTACAACTCTAAGCCAAACAACATTTACAAAATAAACTCTTTTGTAAACCTAAGACTAACTCTAATACCTTTGTAGCAACCTAGCCTCTAGCTAATTGCGACAAGCTTCAAGTTAAATCTAACTTGAACAGTGTGTACCTATTACAATTGCTTCTAAGAAAGCTGAAAAGATACAATATTAAATCACCTACTACAACCAACTAGACTCAATAAACAAACAGATGAAACTGGTTCTTCTAGCTGGTCAGTAGCCTTTGTGTCGCACAAGGATTCTGCTTGCAAAATATCTCTGGGAATTTTGCTTTCAATTCTTGTTTCACTTCTGCCTTTGTGCGAACAATTCTTCAGTAGGAATACTTCAACATTATATAGCGCTAATAGTTGAGATGTTCTTCTTTAATTCTGATGCAACTCTTCCTTGGTGGAAGAGTTTGTATTAAACTCAACTTCCTTCCTTTGTTACTATCCTTGCTGAATTCAAACTCTAACCTCTTATCAATTTGCAACCTTTTCGCTTTAGGAGACAACCTCTTAGTTCCCAGATAATTCACATAACATGTTATCTCCTACGCATGGACTCTTAGTGTGCCAATGAGTCTGTTTCACTGTGATAGCCTGATGGACCTGGTTCAACTTGGTAGACATTTGTCAATCTTCAAAACCATGCAGTAACTTGGGTCAACAAATTCCCCCTTTTTGATGATGACAAACCATGTGCTTAACCCTGTACAATCTTCAAACACTTTGTATGGTTTTAAGCATTTATCATAGAGAAACCAGGTTCATTAGGTTATAAATATCACTTTGAAAAATTTGAAAGCACTATCTTCCCCCTTTTGGCATCATCGAAAAGTTGCAAAATGATAAACTTACCAGAGTTATTAACAATTACTCATGGCCATTTGAGGCAACTGCAGGTGCAAAACATGATTAATCATCACAAGAAACCAATAAATGTAAGCTAAATAAGAAATTGAGACAAGTCAATAATAAAACAACAAAATTCATTGATAGGATCGAAAATCAAACACCATACAGTCAAAAACAAAAAATAACCATAACCATGAGCAAAACAGAGTAAAAACAGAAACATAACAAATCCCGGACTGGGTCATAGATGGGGTTTGGGTGGCTCTGGACATCCTAAGGTTGGGTAGGTGCAGATGAGGTTAAGTTCTTGGCTTGAAGGAGAGAAAGATTTTGGTGAAGAACACCTTCATTTTTCTCCTTCTCCTTTGCTAGTTCAACTTTGAGAGCATCCCGCTCAGCTTCCACCTCATGAAGGCGAGATTTCAATCTAAGGATCTCCTCATGCTTCATATCTCCTTCCTGCTCCAATGACCTTGCTTTGCTATTAACTGGCTGCTTCCTAGATGAACCAGGTTCATCTTCCGGAACATTGACAATATAATCACAAATCAGCAAAGTGTTCTTCCCAAAGTAATCCTTAGTATTAACCATCTCAGCTTTCTTCACAGGAACCTCAAAGTGGGCAAGCACAGTTATCAGAATAAAGACATAAGGAATAGGATGTGCTTTGGTTCCATTTACAACTCTGTCCAAGAGCTGAATGATGAAAGTTGGCCAGTTGATCTTCTTTCCCCTATACAAACACTCCATCAAGGTGAGGTCCATGTAATTGGCGATGTGCCTTCTTTCTTGTCTAGGCAGCAGGAACTTAATCACGAATTCAAATAATAACTTGTGCTGGGGCCTCATTTCACTTTTGTACACCGGCCTGGGCTCAACTTCCTCCTCATTCTCACAAACGAATCTGGTGATGTTGAGAGCTGAGGCCATTCCATCAAGACTAGGCCATCTTTGCCTAGTGTAATCATCGTAGCCCTCAGCAAGTATGTTCAGAATCTCTCCCAAATCCTTTGCATCAAAAGTGATCTGAATTCCTTTGACTGTGGAAGTAACCCTGCCATCCTTCACGACTGCATTACCCATGAACTCCACCAGTTCGTTCCTTGCCAGCCTTCCTTCCATGCGAAGGACCATGTCCTTCCACCCCTGCACATCCAGTGTGTCCAGCATGTATCGCATCCCAGGTTCCTCGAGATATTTCAATAACTTTCCCTTCAGAATTGTCCTCTTGCTAAACATTGTGACTCTATCAGTCTCCTCACCAACTTCCTTCTCATCTCCTCCACTCCACTCGTTATCCTCATCTTTCTCAACAACCTTCACTTTCTTGGCATTGGACCTGGACCTTATAACAGTACTTGAGGCTGTGGCAGACACAACAGCTGACTTCTTTGAAGAAGCCTTAGCCTTCTTGGGCTTGGGTGTCTCAACCACAACTGGAGCAAGTTGCTCCTCATGTTGTACCAGGTCCAACGATTCATCATCCACATCAACAGCCTCAACAGGCTCTCCTACTTTAGCCTTTCCCTTTGCAGCTTTCTTTTTCTTGCTCTCTCTCAGAGTCTTTTCTAACTCTTCTTCTTGTCGTTGAACAACACTCCTAGTAGCATGCACTTTTGGGGCAGGAGCATCAGCAGACACTTGAGCTTTTCGTTTCTTGGAAGAAACGGGTGTTTTAGCTTTTCTGGACTTGAGAGTTCTTCTCTTTTGGGATTGTAGGAGTCTCCCAACCTCTGTAGCATCTCATCTAGTGTTTCCTCTATAGATGAACCATGTTCATCTATACCGTCTCAAGCTCTCCAACCCCGCTGCTGCTTCCTCAGCAACACTTTCCCCTAAATCTGTGACATCTTCTCCAACATGCTTAAGAACGGGACCACAGATAGCCAAAGGGGTGTAGTCCTCCCCATATCCCCTTACAGAACCTCTGTCTCCCTCACTCTCAAGAATATTATCTTTTCCCAATTTTCTACGCCTATCCGGCACTTCAATATCAACAACTGACCCAACCAACACAAACATGTTCTCAGTAGTAGCAGGCTCAGAAACAACCTCAAGTTTTTCTTGCTCAGAACTGGATGAACCAGGTGCTTCATCCTCATTGGCTGATTTGAAAGATTCACTTGTTGATTAGAATCATTATCCTTTTCAGCCTGTAGAATTTCCTCCAAAAATCTTGCACAAGATCCAGAAGCAACAGATTTTCTGGCAAGAACTTTCACACGACGAGCCCTGGGGCTGGAGTAGGGTTAGGTGTGGGTTCAAGAACTGGAGGGTTTTCAGGGGTTAAAGATATATCTGGAGATTGAGAGCTATACACGGATGGAGAATTTGAATCATATTCATAACGACCTCTATCGTAATCATGAATGGGTGACGAAGAGGATGAAGAAGCAGGAGGTGGTGACGACATTGTTATGAACGTTTTAGAAAAGAAGAAAGGTTGATTAGTTTTGGTTTGAGAAGAGTGAGATGAACTTGGTTCGACGGTTTAGTTATGAAGAAGGGAGTAATGATGACTCTTTTATAATATGTGGCTAAGAATTTTACAACGGGCAGAGTATTTACTCAAGTGGTAGTCTAATCAATGCAGGACTGACATTGATTAGACGGTTACAAACCCCTAAATTTTGGCTAATTTTAATGTGATAGGACTCCTTGAAACTAGTTCAATTTGGATAATTACCATAAATTTGAATTGAACCAAATATAGATAGAGTCCTGCTCATGTATGACTGTAATTAATTTAATAAGTGTATGGAGATGAGTACGTACCTTGTCAGTCAGATGAACCAGCATGGATGAACCAGGTTCATCTTGTTAAAATCTTTAATTTGCCTCAATTTACAAAGATAGAGAAACATCATTAGTACCCAGGGAATCATATTAATACATGGAAAGAGAGTATGGCAATAAAGACATGATACTGAGCAATGATTAGTATGGTTAAGTACCTAAGTTAAAAATTTCTAGCCAAATTTTTTTTTTTCAATTAGGTGATCTTAATCATCCCTAATTCAAGCATGTTTCTCTCAAAATGATCCCTACTCAGTGCTTTAGTAAAGATATCTGCAATTTTCTTGTCAATAGCACAAAATTCAATTGAGATCATTCCCTTTTCATAGTTATCCCTAAGGAAGTGGTGTCTAACATCTATGTGCTTAGTTCTCTTATGATGAACCGGGTTCTTGGTCATACTAATTGCACTAGTGTTATCACAGAAAATAGGAATGCATCCCACATCTATACCAAAGTCCATGAGTTGTTGCTTGATCCACAGCAACTGAGCACAGCATGAGGCTGCAGCCACATATTCAGCCTCAGCAGTAGACAGAGCTACTGAATTTTGTTTCTTGGTGGCCCAAGACACAAGGCAGGAGCCCAAAAAGTGAGCCATGCCTGAAGTACTTTTCCTGTCAACCAGGAAACCTGCATAATCAACATCAACATATCCTACAAGGTCGAAATTACTACCTTTAGGGTACCAAAGGCACAAATCAGTGGTGCCTTTCAAATATCTCAAAATTCTCTTCACTGCAGATAGGTGGGATTCCTTTGGATTTGCCTGACACAGTCCTATACTGAACACAATATCAGGTCTACTTGCAGTGAGATATAATAGAGACCCAATCATCCCTCTGTATAGCTTCTGATCAACGGATGAACTAGGTTCATCTACATCCAATTTTGTAGATGTGGCTATGAGGGTGTCTATTTCCTTTGAGTCCTCCATTTTGAACTTCTTGAGCAGTTCTTTCACATACCTCTGTTGATGGATCATTTTTCCATTGGGGTTTTGCTTGATTTATAAGCCTAAGAAGAAGTTTAGCTCACCCATAATACTCATCTCAAACTCACTCCCCATAAGTGTAGAAAATTCCTTACTCAGATTTTCAGAAGTTTCCCCAAATATAATATCATCCACATATATTTGCACAACCAGGAGTTCTTTACCCTTTTCCTTTAAGAATAAGGTGATGTCAATTTTGTCTCGTTTGTACCCATGTTCTAGCAGGAATTTTGATAACCGCCCATACCATGCTCTAGGTACTTGTTTGAGACCATAGAGAGCCTTGTCAAGTTTGTATACATGGTCAAGTGACTCCTGGCTTTTAAAACCTGGATGTTGTTTGACAAATACATCTTCCTTTAGATAGCCATTGAGAAAGGCACTCTTAACATCCATCTGATGGAGAGTGAATTCCATATGTGCAGCAAATGCTATAAGAAGTCTGATTGCCTCTAGTCTTGCCATGGGCAAAGGTCTCATCATAGTCAATTCCCTCTTCTTGACTATACCCTTGAACAACCAGTCTGGCCTTGTTTCATGTAACAGTTCCATCCTCATCGAGCCTGTTCCTGAAGAACCACTTTGTGCCAATCACTGATCTGTCTAGTGGCCTGGGTACCAAGTACCATACTTGACTCTTTCAAACTGATTCAGCTCTTCTTGCATGGCATTTACCCAATCAGCATCTTGTAGGGCTTCACCAATGTTCTTTGGTTCGATTAAGGATAGAAAGGCATCAAACGCACACAGATTTTTCAAGGAGGCTCTTGTTTTGATTCTGGATGACAGATCTGTTATGATGTTCTCAAGAGGGTGAGAACTTTGATATATGTGTGGTTTGAGCACCAATTGTTCACTTCTGGATGATTCTATGGTGTCTTGTTGTTGTGGAACAGGATCAGGGCCAAGGTTCACATGTTGAGTTCCCCCTGTCATGTTGTTTGGGGTAGTTGGACCTGGTCTATCACCTGTTCCATCTCCTATGGCTGCTTCAATGTGTTCACTGCTTCTCACCAGTCCAAGCTCCTCATCTTCTGGTTCCTGTCCCTCAGAAAGAGTGTTAGTTTCATCAAAGACAACATGCACACTCTCTTCTACACACATAGTTCTTTTATTGTACACTTTATAGGCTTTTCTATGTGATGAATATCCCAAGAATACCCCTCATTACTTCTGGGATCAAATTTATCTAGGGAATATTTGCCATTATTGTGTACAAAGCATTTGCATCCGAAAGCCCTAAGATGGGATATGTATGGCTTTCTCCCTTTAAGTAATTCATAAGGAGTCTTCTCTACTAGTGTCCTGGTCATGCATCAATTGATTATATAGCAAGCAGTGTTTATTGCTTCTGCCCAGAAGCTGTGTGGTAGTTTTCTAGAAAGAAGCATGGTTCTTGCCATGTCTTCAAGAGTTCTATTCTTTCGTTCCACAACCCCATTTTGTTGTGGGGTTCTAGGGGCAGAAAAGTTGTGATTGATACCATGTTCATCATAGAACTGAGCAAACTTTGGATTCTCAAATTCAGTACCACGGTCAGATCTTATTGATGCTAGTTGATGTCCTAACTGATTTTGAGTTTTCTTAACAAATGCGGTGAACATATCAAATGCTTCATCCTTAGATGTCAGAAATAAGGTCCAAGTGAACCTTTAATAATCATCAACTAGCATCATCACATATTTCTTACCATCTCTGCTCAGAGTTCTCATTGGACCACACAGATCCAGATGAACCAGTTCCAACGTCCTGGTGGTACTGATCATTTTCTTACTTTTGAATGAGGATCTTACCTGCTTCCCCCTTGCACATTCCTCACAAACTTTGTCTTACTTGAACTTAATGTTAGGGAGTCTTACCACTAAGTCCTTAGAGACTAATTTGTTAAGCTGATTTAGACTTGCATGACCAAGTCGTTTGTGCCAAAGGAGGGGATCACTGTCCAAAATACTCAAGCAAGTGAGTTCATTTTCAGACAGTGTGGACAATGCTATGACATAGATATTATTCATTCTCTTTCCATGCAAAACAATCTTGTCAGTAAGCAAGTTAATCACAAAACATTTTGTGGAAGTGAAAGCAACCAGGTTACCTCTGTCACACAATTGTGACACACTGATCAGGCTATATTTCAAGCCATCTATAAAGTACACATGTTCGATGGAACGTGTGTCATCCTTACCTACTCTGCCAACCCCTATAATGTCACCTTTCTTTCTATTTCCAAAGGAGACATTTCCTCCTTTGAGGTTTTCAAGTGAAAGGAACTGTTCCTTGTTCCCCGTCATATGCTTTGAACAGCCACTATCCAAAAACCAAATTTGGCTGCTTCCTCTCACTTGTACCTACAAAAGAAAATCAGGTGTTAGTTTTAAGAACCCAAACTAGTTTGGGTCCTTTTCTATTAGATAATGGATGAATTGAATTTTGCTTGGCCCAATTTGGTAGCCAATTTTTCTTTTTAACAAACCTCTCATTTTTTCGACTGGCCTTCTCTCTTGCAGTACACTCAATTTTGTAGTGGCCAGTCTTACCACAGTGGGTGCAGATTTTATTTTCAGGAAGAGTGAGATACTTGCTTTTGGGATCCCACTTGGGCAATTGACTCCCAAAGCCAAGCCCTCTCCGGTTGCTACTGTGATTCTCTTGAAGCCATGTCAAGGCATCAGAGGATTTATTCCATTTACAAGTTCGATCTAATTCATGTTTGACTTTGCCAAGTTCTTCTTTAAGCGTTCTTATTTGTTCATCCTTGACATACATCTTATCTTTTAGTTTTCCCATATTTTCTTCTAACATGATACGAGAATGATCAACAACCTTTTTACTGGATCCTAGCTTCAGTTTTAAGTTTTCAGATTTTAGCTCTAGAATATCAGTTTCAAGTGGATGAACCTGGTTCAACAAGACAGTGTTTTTCTTTTCAGATTCACTTAATATGATTTCCAGGTTCATGCATTTTTCTTTTAGCATTGCACATTCTTTAGAAAGTTGATCCTTCTCTTTGGTTGTTTCTTCAGAATCATCCATGAAATCAAGTAGCAACTCGGAGAGTTTTTCTTTAGATAGGAACTTTATTTTGTTTTTAAGATGGGAGATACTTACCTCTGGTTCTTCATGTGATTCCTCATCAGATTCTCCAATTGCCATGAGCGCCTGATCTTCAGTCTCACCATCTTCTGATTCTTCATCTGAACTTTCCCCCCAAGCAGCAACCATAGCTTTTGTTGTGGTTTTCTTGGGTTGGACCAGTTCCTTCTTCCTGTTCCTTCTTTCATATCTCTCCTTTTTCCATTCCAATTCCCACTGAGGATAGTTCTTGATAAGGTGGTCAAAATTTCCACACTTGTAGCATCCCTCGTTGGTTGGCCTTTCTGAAGCTTTAGCTTTGTTGTAATTTCCTCCTCTAGAGATGCCTTTCTTCCTCATGAGAAAGTTTCTGAATTCTTTGGTAATCATGGCCATCTCATCTTCCTCAAGATCTGCTCCCTCAGTGATCCTCAGTGCTAGACTCCTCTCCTTCTTTGGACCATCCATCTTCATTGTCTGCCTTCTGAGTTCATAGGCAGTAAGGTTTCCAATTAGCTCGTCCAATCTGAGGGTTGCCATATTTTTGGATTCCTGGATAGCAGTGATCTTGCTTTCCCAGGAAATTGGCAAAACCCTTGTCAGGATTTTTTCTACCCTATCTTCTTCAAGAATTACTCTACCAAGAGACTTAAGTTCATTCGTCAAAGTTGTGAATCTTGTGTACATCTCTTGGATTGTCTCACCTTCTTTCATAGTAAAGTTTTCATACTAAGAGTATAGTAGAGTACCTCTTGATCTTTTTACCTGAGGTGTTCCTTTATGGGCTACTTGCAAGGTATCCCAGATCTCTTTGGCAGTGGTGCAGCTTTGGATTCTGCTAAACTCATCTGGACCTAGTCCACACACTAGCCACTTTTTGGCCTTTGCATTCTTCTCCCATTTCTTCAGATCCTCAGCAGTGCTGTCAGCTCTAGTCTTTGGTACATCTACACCTTCAATAGCCTTCTTCATGGTGGCTAGAGGACCATCAGTGACTATGTCCCAGAGTTCATAGTCTTCTCCGAT